>JADWQK010000574.1:0-109983 GCA_017933935.1 Sesamia nonagrioides
ATTCACTGAATGCACATTTTACTACATAAATCACGAGCTTTTATTTAGTAAACGACACTATCAATAATATAAAAGTCCAATGAAAAATGAGTATGACTCCTTGTGATTGATCTTAGCTTTCCTGTCAATAATCCCAACTGTATCCTATGAAAACTCCGTCATGAAGTTTAAATTTGCTAATCACATTAGCCTTTTTTTTTGTTTTGGGTGGGAAATGATCAAATGACCTCTCCCGCTTTGTGTGGAGCGGAATGCCTTATCAGACTATTACTGACTAAAACCCATTCGTGTTTCTTCACTTGTCTGTGCGCCAGGGCAATGGTTTCTATTTTAACCAACCCGCAACCCTGGCCTAGGAGGCATCGGTTCCGTAGACTCGGTGTATTGACGTCTCATAAACGCGCGCTTGAAACACAACGCGCCTTCAACTCGGGCATGGTTCTTACCGGTGGCACAGCCGGTGGTTTTAACGGGCGCAGAGCAGTGGGCAGCTCACCACCCGCAAGCCCGCACCTGCGGTGACCGAGAGTCTGATGTTGTCTCGGCTAGAGGCGTGAGGGCGCTGGGACTCCCGCTTCCTGACGCGCTCCGCCTCCTCCTTTGCCAGCGTCACTGCTTCGCAGAACGAGGTGACGGCCTGCCATGCACTCTCGCTATGGGCCACTCAAGTTCTCATTCTATCGACTAGCCTAGAAGACACTTAAATTGTAGTCAGATGGAAATACCGCCGTTGCTCCAGTCCCTCGAAGTACGCGGAATAAAAGACGAGCCCAAACGCTTCGTTCGAATCACAGTAGCGTCTGTGAACGCTATCCAGCATAACTCAGGAATTAAGTAACTCCACAAAAAACCATTTACACCCATTCTCAGTCTTCAAATTGGAGTCCATGTTACAACGTGCCTAAAATACTCTTAGTAAAGCTTCACGGCAGTAAAAAGAGGGACAAGGCAGAACAATGTTGCCTTTTGCAGATCATAATGAGAGGCCGATCTGTAGAAATTTCTAGATGTTATCAGATGACGTGACATTGTTCTGAAATAGGAGGTGTTATACGGGAAGAAATTTAGGACAGGCCTGCTTGAAAATCGACAAACAATTGACAACATTTCGTTTTTTAAATGAACGTATTATTAGGTTATATAAAAGACTAGCAGCCGCTAGCGACTTCGTTCGCGTGGAGTTGGTTATGCTCCGCTCCTATTGGTCACCGCGTGATGTTATATAGCCTGAAACCTTTCTGGATTAATGGGCTATGCAACGCAAAAAGAATTTTTCAAATCAGATTAGTATTTCCTGAGATTAGCGCGTTCAAACAAACAAACAAACTCTTCAGCTTTATTTATATTAGTATTAGTATATAGAAGATAATCAAAGTAAAAAAAAATCAATCCAAATTTAAGCTTGAAAATAAATGTCTTCCAAGTTTCTTAGCTTGAAAATTAGGCTGCGAATCAACAATATTAAAGAAAAAAAAGTTCGGCTCACATTTATCAAAATACTGCTTGTTCTACGGCAATAAGCAAACGCTTTGTGGATAAAATTATATCTATTCTCTGTAAAAGACATATCTTTCGTTTTCATTTTTCATACATACGGATTCATAGTTCAGGCAAGTACCTACATAATGAAAAAAATAATGTAAAAATATAGTTTAAAAAACTAAAAAAACATGCTTTTAAAGAATATCAAACTAAAAAGTTAAAAATAATTTTTAAAAAAGCGCGAGGCGCTTTGTGCCATAATTTTTGTATATTAAGGGCTGTAACGGTATATTATGGATTGCAATAAACGATTTTGATTTGATTTGATTAATGACATTATGTTTAAAAATTTAATCATTACCCATTATCTCTTGCTTTAGATTATTAAAAAGACAGTCCGGTACAAAATATTCTCCCTTATGTTTCCTCACAAAGGTCGTGTTGGCATGTCATTTTTGTCACCACACAAATCGTTTTGACCAATTAGGCGCTTTTAAAATTCTGTTTTAGTGGCTAACAATATTTATTTTTTGTCAGGGCGTCGCGTTTGTCAGAAATGGCGCAGAGTTATATTTAATGTATCACCTACGATTTTGAGGAGGACTCTGGTTTTTTAGCCCACCAGGTTGGAAAGGATAGACTGTGGGAAAGATCATTAACTAAATAATAAATAAATATATACGGACAAATCACACAGATTGAGCTAGCCCCAAAGTACGTTCGAGACTTGTGTTATGGGATACTGACTCAACGATACTATATTTATAATAGATACATATATAGATAAACATCCAAGACCCAGGCCAATCAGGAAAAGATCGTTTTCCAGGCAGGCCTTTTGACCGCTGCGCTACGGAGTTCGACGTATGTTTACATACATTTATAGTTAGTTGGCTTTGAATTCGGTTATATCGCGTTTTTTAGATTTCCCTCGGGAACATCAATTTTTCCGGGATAAAACGTACCCTATTATTTAATCCGGACTTCTAATTTTATGTATGCAAAATTTCAAAGCAATCGGTTTAGTAGTTACGGCGTGAAAGCGGAACAAACAAACAAACAAATTCACTTTCTGATTTATAATATTAAGTAAGGATTTAATTGATCTAATTTTATTCAGATGGTGCTGGGAGCTGTGATGGTGACCGATGTATTTGTCAGGCACAAATAGTCGGCAGAAAAGACCATGATGACCCCGATGGCGCGGGCTTGCGGGCGGTGAGCAGTGGGTAGCTCGCCGCCCGGTAAGGATCAGGCCCGAGTCGACGTCGCGTTGTGTTTCACGCGCGCCTCAATGAGATGTCAGCACATCCTGACTGGGCACGCCACAATGGCGGCGGTAAGTCCCCTCTTTGAGTAGTGGCTAGAGAGGTGTCACGGCACCCTCACCTTCCGCCTGACGCAGGTCCTCGCCGAACACGGTTGTTTCGGGAGGTTCCTGTTCCGTATAAGACGGGAGGAAACGCTAGGGTGTCACCATTGTGTGAATCGCTCTGAGGACACGGTGGAGCATACGGTGGAGTTCTGCCCGGCTTGGGTGGAGCACCGCCGTGTCCTCGTAGCGGCGATCGGCGGCGATCTCTCGCGTCCGACCCTGGTCCAAGCCATGGTTCGGAGCGAGAGTGCATGGCAAAAAAAAGCACATCGTGACGGGGTCCACGAAGACCGATGTCTCCTGGGTCGGGTAGCAGAGGGAAAGTGGAGAAATATGGGTGGGTTTTAGTCGGTAAATGTCTGACACGCCTTTCCACTCCGCCCAGAGCGGGAGAGGTCATTTTATGATTTCCCATCCCAAACAAAAAAAGCTAAGTATTCATGGTGAGCTGGTTCCAGAATCGTACTGCAGGTGTAACACAAAAACAGTAATGGTTAAAAAAACTTAATTCACACAAATGCATTAAATACAAGTTTTTTTTTTAAATATCCCAATAATTATTCAACCCCAAACTGCGCATGTCCATCGCTGGCAAAGGAATCGAAAACGTGGGAATGGACATACCGTAGGTATAACTGTTGTTCGAGAAATGAGTGGAGCAGATGTTAGCACTTCAAAAGTTAACTATGTTTTTAATTTTCAGCTTTTTATCAAGTGGGCAACAAGATGTTACTGCATGCAGCTCTTACTAGCTCAACAATACTAAAAAAGTTTATTTTTTGGATTTAAAACATGGAAGGGAACTTGAAACAGAATATTATTTTAATACGCTGCAGCAGACGATATCATTATTATGAAGTTCAGATGACTATTAGACAAACGTGATTAGTTTTTGACAAAAAACAAAATAATAGAAGCATAGGTTAAATTTTGATATTATAAAAATAATTGAAATCTGTCGTGTTTTGAAAAAGAAAACTGTGGAATACGAAACGTCTTTTGGTCAACGTTTTTGTTTGTAAAATCAGCCTGAGCTGCAAATGTCCTTTTCGCACTTTACCGGAAGAGGTTGGAAGCAGCGCGGCGGCAATAGTTTCTTCAAATACCTATTTTCCATATTCCTCGGCACTCCTCCCCTCTTTTTGTGTTTTGATTACTGCTTTTATTTTAATCACGTTAATTGATTGTTATGTACAAAGCAATTGTACATTGTTATTGTAAACATTTTCATTTTTAATATCTGGACTTGAAAAAAGACGATGATCTACGAGTTTGTTTCGGCTTTTCTTCTCAGAGGTAGTCAGTTAAGAAATGCCGGCTCCAGCTAGTTAAAAAAAAAATATGACGTGTAAAAGTGATCAGTTATCCTTCTTGCGTGATAAACGATTTCATTTCACTAACAAAAAGAAATATGCATGATTATTTTTTACTCGCAAATAATAAATATTCCGCATGCCAATTTTTACCTTTCTACCAACAAGTATACGCCATTTTTTGTATATGCGAAACCTGAAACACATGTTCAGTATTTTTATGTAAAGAATCTATGCATAAAATTTCAAAAAGATATCTTGAATAACCACAAAGTTATGAGCTTGTTATCTTACCTGGTCGTCCAAAAAAAAATATGGACGCCTGCAGCGACGCGGCACGGTGGTGCCCTGAACTATGATCTAACCGAGTTGTGCGCTCAGTAACCACACTGCAACAGTTTCTAAATGTATTTGGGAAAAAATATAACATGGTGTAAAAATTATTGGAATCGATTCAGTTGCTTATTCTGAACAAACCATTGATATAATATTAAACAGATATGATATGCTCTAACAAATTAACCGATATAAATGTGCCCATCGTAGCAGCAGCACACACATGCAATTTTTTTATTCTGCGTACATTTCACACGTTGGTACATTGTGAGTGACATTTTGCGCAATCTAAAGCATAGAGAAGAAAAAGATGGCTAGTGTTTTGCTGTTTGTTTTTAGCGGGAGTGTACGGAGAGTGACGAAGCGAGATGTTGGATTTACGTTCTTTTGTACGCTTCCATTTCAGTGCGCTAGTGATCAGTCTACCTTAGTTTAACATTTTATCAATGGAACAAACTGTATTCGGGTTTCTTATAAAGAAAAAATAACGTTGTACCTATGTACAATCAGCTGTAGAAGTCCATTTCCACATTAAAGACTACTGTCGCCTGCGCTAAACCGGCCACGCACACTACCGCATTATTTTTTTATCGCAGTCTTCGTCTTTCTTTAAAGTAATGCAAAATTTCGTTACTTCATTTGAAGTTGAGTTAGCGGCCGCACTTAACAATGGTGCCATCAAAAGCGAGCGATTGTGGGTTCGATCCTTATTATAGGCAACTCTTTTTGTTGTTTCATATAATTTAAAATTATGATAATTGATTTGTATTTTAAAGTAAAAATGTTTGCAAATAATATTTAAACAAATAGGAAAATTTATTGAATATTTATCCCAAAAAAAGGGTTTTATTATATGTTTTAGTTTACTATATGGGTAATATAATTAAAAATATATAAAAATAAAACAATAAGCATATTATAATGCAATATATTATTCGGTATAGATATACTAACAAATGAAACAAATAATCTTCAAGCGCTTTCTTAGTTCAAAAGTAAACGAACTTATTTCTTATCGAATTCCGAAATTATAGTTTTTATAATTTACCAAAAGTAATTTGTATTGAAATTGCAAAAGGCGACATCTGTTAGCCATTAAGCCAACCGAACATATTACTGTCACTTAGCTAAACTACTTTAGAGATGGTTTAGAGTCCGTTATTAAGATATTTATTGGTATATATTTAAAACACTCTGTAGGACACTTCTGCACTGTTTTTGTTATAAATAGTTTTTTTTTGTTTAGCTCGATAACACTCCACCAGCCTCGCCAATTTATTTTTAAACCACAAATGCAACCTGTCTTCTTCGCACGATTTAAAAGTTTATTCAACGGTAAATATTGTCGTTTCGTTTCACTTGTCTCGACAGCTACCTTCGTCCTCCAACCTCTTGACCTTGACCTCCAACGGCTTACAGTATTTATCTAAAACAATAACAATTTTATTACGCACTTGCTACAAGCGATTGGTTTGCACCTTACATAAATAATAATAAAAAAAACTTACACAAAAGCCGGTTTCATATGATATTTGAGATATATTGCTGTATATGCCTGCATATTGATTAAAAAGTAAAACTAATAACACAAACTGGTAACTATATGTTCACCAACCAACAACAGCTAAGTAATATTATTTGAGTTATTGTAGCTAATAATAGTTATTGTAGGTAGCGGAATATTTTTGTGAAGTAGTGATTCAGATTCTTTTAAGTCTACCGTCATCTTTTTATAATGACTCTAATATAGAAAAAATCTTAAAAGAAAGTATCATCTTTAAGTTGTAGATCGATATTTTTAGATATTTTTGTTGTAAGCATTCATAACTCACCAATAAACATTTAAAAAATATTTTTGTAAGTTATTAGATTCGAACTCGAACCACCTTGAACGCCTATCAAGACGAAAACCGTTACGCCATTGAAACACTTACTGTAGACGTTGAAATTAATAAGTAGTACCTAACAATCATAAGCGGGCAGCAAGTGTATGAGCGTGTATCAAACTTTATTATAGAAGAAGGTCGTAACTACAACTAGTATTGCTTGGCCATAGTTTTGTGAGATTGCAACTCGACTTTTGGTCTTGACTGTACATAAATGTAGATATTTGTAATATGAATGCTTAATGTTGATTATTTTGATTTTATAATTTGTATTCAGCATTTATAATTGATTTTCCTTACTTGTGTCGTGTGTTTACATCTAAGGTATGCATGCTGTAGATTAAAAGGATTTCTGTAATTAAAAGGAACACAGGTAAAAGAGTATTACTCCATTTCCGTCACTTTGTATTTTAAAGAACACCTACAATATGTAAATTAATTAATGCACTTTCTGAAAATAGTTTGTTCAGAATCGTTTCTTTTTTGGGATTAAACGCGCCACACATTATACCACCCCCACTGCAACTCCTGAAAGCCAGAATCAACTGTGGAGACCGCCAGAAGAAAAACGCCGAGAGACTCCAAAGCTGAAAAGTTGCGGAAGCGACTGGGATTAACGCTAAGATGACGATGATGATGATCCGCGGCCCGTCTGCATCTTACGTCTTTTCTGTGTTGCGCCTAATAAAGAATTTTGACAAATTGTGGTAGCTTCATGTACTTTTTTTTTTAATATTGGGCCAAAACCCGCCACACATTTCCCAACCCACTACAACTCCTGAAAGCCAGAATCAACAGTGGAATCCCGGAGAAACGATTCAACTGTCTTGGGTCCCGCAACGAAATTAATCAGAAAAGAATAGCAGAGGAGTAAGAAAAAAGATATTTTTTTCCACTTTCACATTTTCAGAATCGTTTACTGAATCGGTTTATATATGATTTTTAATATGGATAATTTTTTATCCACATTAAGAATCATATAAACCGATTCAGTAAATGATTCTAGATATATATTTATATAAAAATAATTAAAACTACGGAAATTATTGTCATATTTACCCCGATGTTTTCACTGACTTTGGAAATCACAGTTTTACTTTTATTCATACAAATTTAATCATTCAGTGCAAAATTAATAAAAATCTCTTTGCAAGAACGCCAAGTTCTTCGTCCTCCAAGAATTGGTATAATTAATTTAATAAATAACAGTGCATAAACATGTTAAATTAAAAATTCAATAACTAAATTCACCACAATTAAAATACATATTATTATTTTAACATAATATACTATATATACAACTAATTCTGCAATATTATAGGCAGGTATTTCTTATATTTATTAGAATTATTTTTACTATAACATATTTCTTTTGCTTTTATCTGTTAAGCATATTGTGTACTTATACCTTTTATTTTGTTATGCCCAATTATTATTTGTCTTTGACTCTTGCGCTGTATCTACGTTAAAGCTAATTCTAGTCATGGAAGGGGCCTGGTGACCTGTAACATAGGTTTTTCTTCAAATACCTATATCAGGCACCAGTCTCTCACAAAGGTGGAATTCAGCTGAGACTTTTTTTTATACTCACTATTATAAATCAACTTTGTGAAGAGAGAATAAATGATAAATTATTAAAAAATATTTATAGGGTGTATCTGACATCGACGCACAAACGAGTACCATGGATCCAGTATATGATTCTGAACCCCCCAGTGGTGGAATTTTTTGTCAGCTTTTTCATGATTTAAAAAAAATTAATGTAATTTTTTTCACTTCAGACCATTCACAATTGCTATACTTTTATAACCCAATAAGATTTTAAAGTAAAAATTAAATAATTCGCTAATTACATAAAAAAGCGCAATGAAAACAAAACCCGAAAAACGATCTTATCAGCTGATTTAATAGAGTTCACATCAGGAATCAACGTCATACCTACAAACTCGCACGGCGGCACGCTTGCAACGTTCAAAAGCCGAGTCGACACTTTTTTTAAAACACTTTTTATTCTGTAACCGTTCATTAACGACATAAATGACTATCATAATTTTATTAGTGGCATGCGGTCTAGCCTTTTCGCGAAGTTTGCGTTACGATGTCAGATACACCCTGTATATATTAATATAATACTCTAATTGGGGTGTTTGATCGTGTACGTTAATTACATTACATGTTGTACATATATTTATTTAAGCTGTATAGAAGACCCCTAATGAATGTTTTCATTAATAGTTTTGTTCAACATAATATGTGGATATATATAGCATCGAGAGAAGATTGAATTGTGATTCATAAGTTTAGTTTCGTTGGACGCTAGAGTTGTGTGACAGTTACGAGATTTATGGCATTGGAGCATGTGTTTTGAAGGAATAAACATTTTAATCAGGCGATACGGAATGTGATAAACGATGTAGAAATCAAAAGTAATAGTGAATGTTTTGTAGGGCATTAGTGTGTTATGTCGTGTCGTTTTATTCTTTATTTCGTTACTAGCTTTCCGCCCACGGCTTCGCGTGGAGTTGGGTTATATCGAGCTTTTTAGATTTCCTTCGAGAATATCAATTTTTTTCCAGGAGAAAAAGTACCCTATTATTTAATCTGGACTTCTAACTTTACGTCTGCAAAATTTCAAAGCAATCGGTTCAGTAGTTACGGCGTGGAAGCGGGACAAACAAACAAACAAACTTACTTTCCCATTTATAATATTGGTATGATAATATTTATTGCATATATAAGAATACATCGTCCAAGATACCACAGTGTCTCAAGACTAACGTCTTTGATCAGTGTGTGCTGCCAGTGATAAGATACGGAATTGAAATGTGGTCGCTCACTATGGGCACACTATGGGTCTCATACGAAAGCCCAACGTCAGAGAAAGGGTCGTGGAAAGAGCTATGTTGGCGGTATGGCGGCGGCTGGTGTAGCATTGGGGGTTTCTCTACGCGATCGAATCAGAAATGCGGAGATCCACAGAAGATCCAAAGTCACCGAGATAACTCTTCGAGTCTGTTGAGCTCTTCGAGTTGGAAAGACTGCACGGTTTGCGCGGTGGTTAAGCTATTGACTGCTGCGCTGCGTGTCGCGGGTTCGAATCCCGCACGAAACAAATATTTGTATTGCCTATAAGTAGTTTTTCTGGGTCTGAGTTACCTATATGTTTTTAAAACCACCCACGATACAGGAGAAATTCCTATTGAATCTATGTCTATATGTCAAATACATGTGTGTCTTTGACCCGGGTTATGACATCAGATTTTTTATTTTTATTTTGAGTAAGAGGCTTTTTAGTAGGTTATATTTCTTTGTTCTTTTTTCTTTATTACGTGTTTATTATTATTTAAGTGTATCAGTATTGTTATGTGCGTTCTGTTTGTGCGGAATAAACAATTTTTCTTTCTTTCTTTCTATTGTGGGGCAAAATTTAATAAGAAAATGGCTCCACAACACCTCTGTTCCGTCGGAACTGCACTAAATACCCAGTGGGCGTTGCAGGGCGTTACAATTAAATATATATTACAGTCGCCCACAAGAAACAACGCCGTATCTGATGCTGGCAGCCGACGGGTTAAGTTAAGGTGATGCGTTTTCTCTTTATTTTTTACTAGCTGTGCACCGTGGTTTCACCCGCGTAAGTTTCGAGCCGAAAGACCTAAGTTGATATAAAATAAGCGGCTGTTAAAATAATGGGAGCAATATGTACGTCCGCGTTTGCTCTCGTTTTCGCAACATTTTTTGTTCCTGCTCTGCTCCTATTGGTCATAGCGGGATGTTTTATAGCCTATGCCCTTTCTCAGGCTCTAGTCTATCGGTGTACCAAATTTCATTACAAGCGGTTCAGTAGTTTTGGCGTGAAAGCCGGACAGACAGACAGACAGACAGGCAGAGACACTTTCGCATTTATAATATTAGTATGGATAAATATGAACTAGTGCTTGACCGCAATCCCGCCTGATGGTAAGCAGTTGATGGTAAAGCGCGCTAGTTTATTAAGAGCCAGAGTGTTAGTCGCTCAAAACTGAGTGAATAGGAAGGAAGTCGGCAGTTGAGCGAGGTGATGCAATGTTAAACCTAACAACATGATCAACGCTGCTGCGCCAGAGGGAGATTGATCTGGAGACCCTCCACGACCAAACTACCGACACAGCAACATTTGGCGCATCGTACCCACCACACATCGCTACACAACTGCTCAGACCCGGCCTCCGTACGGCTTCACCAGACATCATGCCAGAACACGACGAATCGCTTGGCGGCAAGACTTCTTCTGGTGGGTGGTAACATCTGCCGGCAGCCGATGTTATGGCCTACCATCAAGAATTCTACTGCAATGGCATGAAAAAAGAACATTTAAATAAGCTTAGGCAAGTTACCTAGTGAGCTATGGTGGCCGAGTCGTAACAGACGTAAATATGACGGATGGATCAAGAACGTTCGTCGTTTCCTTGATAGCAATACCTAATAATTGGTTTTGACAATACAAAGTTGTTTCCAGTAATATGTAAAACAGCCTGTTGAATGCTGTTCTTCTTTTTCAGCCTATAGTGGTCCACTTCTGGACAACGGCCTCCCCCAAGGATTTCCACAATGAACGATATTGTGCTGCCCGCATACATCGGCTTCCCGCGACCTTCACCAGGTCATCAGTCCACCTTGAATGTTGTTATTCCACGAGTTTCCAGAAGAATCCATCCGAGCTTAGAATGTTCCATCGGAGTGTAGAATGTCCCAGATGGTTCCAGCAAGTTCCTGACGAGTCTGGAACATTCTCGCCACAAACTGTAGATCGCAAGTTCAAACCTAGAAAGGTTATAGGTAGCTTTGTGGAAATTATATATAACTAGCTTTCCGCCCGCGGCTTTGCCCGCGTGGAGTTCGGTTATATCGCGCTTTATAGATTTCCCTCAGGAACATCATTTTTATTCTGAGATAAAAGGTATCCTATGTTCTTTCTCAGGGTCTAAAGATTGTGTGTGCCAAATTTCATCTAAATCGGTTGAGAGGTTTAAGCGGGAAAGCGCAACAGACAGAGAGACAGAGTTACTTTCGCATTTATAATATTAGTATGGATCACCACTGCTCTGAAAACGGTGAAGGAAAATACTCTAAGGAAAGCAGCATGTCCTAGAATCGAAAATTTTAAGACATGTGACGTCTGCGAAACCCGCAATGGGCGTGGTGGATTACTGCCCACTCCCTCTCACCTAAAGGGGAAAAAAACCTCCACGAGCTGCTGAGAAACAGGCCTTCTGATTTCCAGCAGCTCGTAGAGGTAGTTTAAGTAGGTAGTTAGTTTAGGTAGGTAGTAGGAGGTTCTCAATTCGTCGGAATCTTTTTTTTTTGCATGTACAGTTGGATGTGTTGTGTTTTTAGACTTTCACCCAGAAGCACAATTTTAACTAGAAATGAACAATTTTATTATTCTGTTTACTAAATTAACCTGTAAAGGGAACAACACCAAAATTACTTCTACACACGATTGCTATCAATGGGAATAATGGGAATAATTTTGAAGCATATTGCAAATCCATTGCTCTATATGTTCGACAAAAGTATCTGCTCAACAACGTAAATTACGCAATGAATGATGTTAAACTGTCAAAAGCCATTGCTACTGATAGTGAGTTACGCAAAAGGTGGTTTTGGCGGGAAAGTCAAGCTGAGTGTCACGCTCGTTTTTCATTGGACTTATAAAATTATTTAAAGTGTTGTTTACTAAATAAAAGTGCGTGATTTATGTAGTAAAAAGTGCATTTAGTAAATCATTCTTATAGAACAGTGAAATATCGCAGCATAGTGGCCACATCATGACTTTGTCCCAAACCTCCTTCGTAAAACGGTTCACGCGGCCGTCTTTTTTGACATGATTAATTCATTACGTGACATTGGCTAAATGCACAAACAGTCCGAAGCCAAAAAAGAAAGAAACGAAAAAGAAGGAGTTACGCAAATACCCAACTGATTTCAATATTTTGCATCAAACAAAACTCGTAAACATACCCCTTAATATCAAAACTCTTCGGTGATTACAAGTAATGTTTGAGTAACTTTTGGTAGTTTTGAATAAGGGGAACTAATTTAGACGTCGATTTACATACTTTATCAATGAAAAGATACTTATTTATATACCAGCACGCATGCATGAATGAAATAAACTCTTATGGTATTTTTTACGAATATTAATGTTTATTAATACACTTATATCAAATTACAGTCGTAGTGACCTAAAAGTAGTTAAAACACCAGTCTCTCAAGTATGAGTGTGCGGGTTTAATTCCAGGTCAGGCAAGTACCAATGTAACTTGGCGCACAGGCATGTGAAGGAACACGGTGGGTTTAGTCAGTAAAAGTCTGACGTACGCCCTTCCGCTCCGCCCAGAGCGGGAGAGGTCATTTGATGATTTCCCATTCAAAACAAAAAAAAAAAGACAAGTTGAATAGCAATGACTGATTACAAGGTGAAGGAAAACATAGACATAACATAACCCGCATAGAGCAAGAGTGGTGATTACGCTCAGTCCTTCTATGTATGAGAGGAGACCTGTGCCCAGCAGTGGGATGATAAAATGGTTAATGATGAGGGCTCTAAAGGTACCGCTGTTCTGTACAATTGTTGGCAAATTACAGGCGCCGAAGTGGAGTTAAGAGCACTAGCATGCATTACGTGGTATATTAGCCACGTAATACGGGCTAGTGTCCTGTCCCGAAATACGTGATGGTTACCAATCCGTTGAATAATTTTCAAATCTACTTTTTACTTCCCTGAGAAAAGGCGCCAAAGAATCAACATTTTCCTTTGTATGGGTAATCCAAATAATTAGAAAAATCTTTCACACGCTTGTACTTCACTTAATCATTCAAAAACAATTAAGCACATTTAAAATACCTACACATTCACAATTTAAAATCACCAATTAATAAATTATTTAATTAATGTTAACCTTCGAAATGTTACCGGCGCCATTTTGAACTGTCAGCGGAATTCCCGAAAATGGCGCATTCACTGAATATTCCAAATTCAAGTTTAATTTTCTAAAAAGGTTTACTGTAATTATTTTGTGACTCCGTGAATTTCTGGAAAAAAATGTTTTATTTATCGTGTGTGCCTAGTGGTATCGGCCGTGAATTACAAGTTGTACCTAAGTCGTAGGTTTTTTTTTTCTTTTTTTTTCCTTTTCCTCTGGTGTGATAGTCAGAGCCGCACTGGGTCCGCGTGGTAGATTACGCTCCAAACCCTCTTACCGAGAGGAGGCCGGTGTCCCAGTAATAGGAAGTGAGAGAGTGTAGTGGGCGAGTACAGTGTGAGAGTGTAGTGGGCTAGTACAGCAGTAGGAGAGTGTAGTGGGCAAGTACAGTGGGAGAGTGTAGTAGGCACGTACAGTGTGAGAGTGGGAGTACAGTGGGAGAGTGTTGTGGGCTAGTCTGTGTGAGAGTGTTGTGGGCTAGTCTGTGTGAGAGTGTAGTGGGCGAGTACAGTGGAAGAGTGTAGAAGGCGAGTACAGTGGGAGAGAGTAGTGGGCGAGTACAATGGGAGAGTGTACAGGGCTAGTACAGTGGGAGAGTGTAGTGGGCAAGTACAGTGGGAGAGTGTATTGGGTGAGTACAGTGGAAGAGTGTAGCGGGCGAGTACAGGGAGAGTAGTGGGCGAGTACAGTGTGAGAGTGTACAGGGCTAGTACAGTGGAGAGTGTAGGGCAAGTACAGTAGGAGAGTGTATTGGGCGAGTACAGTGGAAGAGTGTAGCGGGCGAGTACAGTGGGAGAGAGTAGTGGGCGAGTACAGTGGAAAAGTGTAGTGCGCAAGTAAAGTGTGTGAGTGTAGTGGGCAAGTACAGTGTGAGAGTGTAGTGGGGGAGTACAGTGGGAGAGTGTATTGAAACTGATTGAATAGGAAGGAATACGACAGTTGAGCGAGGTGATGCAATGTTAAACCCAACAACACGACCAACGAGAGACCAACGCCAGAGGGAGATTGATCTGGAGACTGAGGGGACGCCTGATCCTCCCCAGGGATCGCCATCGGGTCCTCTCATCCGGTCGCCAACTAACACGATGGATCCACCCTGGGATTTTTCGCAGTTGGCGGGGCAGTCTTTCGTGTGTGGCTGACACAATACTTGGGCCCCCAAATACCTGCGGTCGGCCAGCGGAACTCCGTGCTTCGGATCCCGCTACCCTCTGCGACCAAACTCCCGACACAACAACAATTAGCGCATTATACCCGGCACACATCGCAACAAAACTGCTCAGACCCATCCTCCATACGATTTCATCAGACATTATGCCGGAACACGACGAATTGCTTGGCGGCAAGACTTCATCTGGTGGGTGGTAATTTCTGCCGGCAGCCGATGTTATGTTTCTAAAATATATTTTCTTCTTTTTACTATCTATCATCAATAAAACAAAGTCGCTTTCGCTGTATGTCCGTATGTATGCTTAGATCTTTAAAACTACGCAACGGATTTTGACGCGGTTTTTTTTAATAGATAGAGTGATTCTTAAGGAAGGTTTGTATGTATAATAAATGCATAATATAGTGTTCGTTCCCGAGGGAAATCTAAAAAGCGCGATATAACCGAACTCCACGCGGGCGAAGCCGCGGGCGGAAAGCTAGTTATAGAATAATACACGTTTAACAATTCATGATAACCAAACACAACATACTTCACGATCGCAAGCACAGAAGAGATGACGATTCGCGATTATGGGACGGTGAATTTCCCACGAGAGCGTTAGGCTCTTTTACGGGAATCCCCGATTTATAAATAGAACTGAGCTAGTGCTGGTGGAGGAATAGCTGGACTGGGTGGGTGTCGCCCATGTGTCGCCCCAAAAAAGGTGACACCTGGGGCGGACCGCCCCCCCCCACCCCCCCATGCTACGCCACTGATTATAATGTTACGGGCTAGGGGTACTAAAATCCCAAAAGCCGGTTAAGGGTTGCGAAGTTTATTGGCAATGAAGGTACAGTCGATTGTAGGCAATGACAAGTAGAATGTCGCTGACGTTGCACCGAAGTCTTCCCTTACGTCCACGAAGTCCGTGTCGTAAACACTTACACTCGTAGAAAATGTCTACAAGATCTGGGGGAATATTGAACCTTATGCCATCGACATAAGGTCCATTCCTAACAATACGTTCACAGTTTTTCTGTGGTGTATTAATTATTAGTATCAGAATTGCACCCGTGCGAAGCCGGGGCGGATCGCTAGTCTACAATAAAAAATATTATTCATTGATTATTGTGTAACATTAGATTACACGATGCGATTCGTTCAACATTCAAAACTTACGTCGATAAGGATCACTGACAAAACGGTTTTGTCTGTGATCCTGGTCGATGTAAGTTTTGAATATTGAACGAATTTAAATATAATGTAGTGTATAATTTACCAAAAATATACACACAGGGTAATCTATTTAATATTCGTTCTGTTAATTTAAATATATCGACAAAGAAAGAAAGAAACGTACAATTAAGTATATTATCATAAATATTTGAGGAACATGTGTTTAACCCTTCACAATGGAATAACTATAAAGAAAGGGAAACCAAGCATTTTGTGTGAAGATGAATAAATGTTTCAACGATTCGAAGATATAGTTTAGGAGATAGGGCGCCGATTTTGTTGTTCACAAACTAAACTAATTTTAAGTTATGTGCATCTTATTCTTTCCATTTCGTTAAGAAAAGGATAGAAGATATATTTTTTTTATTTTTATTATTTATTAAACTAGCGCTTGACCGCAATCCCGCCTGATGAGCAGTGACGCAATCGTTGACGGTAAAGCGCACTAGTTTATTAAGGACCTATTCACTCCTATTCAACCCTGTCAAATTAAGATACTCCATAGACAATTTAGACGCGATTATAAATATGGCGACTAAAATACGCCAATTTATGTCAGGAGCGCACTAATTTGACAGGTCTAAAGTGACATTTTATCTTCTATTCTTTTCTAAATGAAATAGATAGTAAAAGATGCAATGAGCTTAAATTTAATTTAGTGTTTGAAGAAGGGAAACGGCGCTGGTGTAAGAGAGATAGGAATCGATTATAAATAAAATACGTACTTTTTAATATTGTAAATAAATAGCTGTAAGCGTTAATTGTATATTATTTATGTAGATAACAGACTAAACATTCTGAAGAATGTCAACAAATATAAATGTCACTTGACATTTTATAACACAAAATTCGTTGTGTTATACATTTTTCGAATGTGACGACTTGAAGGGTAATGGATTACAAATAGCTTTAACTTCTTTTTTAAACTTTATGAACTAGTACTTGACCGCGACCCTGCCTGATGATAAGCAGTGATGCAATCATATCATTGATGGTAAGCCACACTCATTCATTAAGAGCCTATTCACTGTAGCCTTGAAGACACTTAAATTGTAGTCAGACGGAAACACCGTCGCTGGTAAATTGCAATGAGAAGAAAAAACAAATATAACTGCAGGGTAATTGCATAACACACTACCAGTCATTTTAGTTTTGACAGTTGAACAACATTCATTGCGGTATTTACGTTTTTAAGTAGATACATTTTTCGAATATAATGGACAATGGATTATGTGAATATATAAACAAATATCTATAAAAACACCAAAGGATAATTGGGCGTCGAAGCAATCGTCCACATGGCTGCCATCCAGAAACTTGTCGAGAATGCTGACAGCATTGCCTCGTTGGATAACACTGCTAATTCTTTGGCTAATCATCATCGATCATTAGATCGGGTTATCCAGGATACGAAGTTTCAACCAGTTGACGAGTAATATTCTAAAAAGGAGACATGCTCTGGGACCCCGTTACCATTACATTCGCTCTTCTTCTTCTTATTCAGCCTATAGATGTCCACTGCTGGACAAAGGCCTCCCCAAGGCTTTCCACGCTGACTGGTCTTGTGCTGCCCGCATCCATCGGCTTCCCGCGACCTTCACCAGGTCATCGATCCACCTTGTTGGGGGCCTCCCTACGCTACGTCTTCCAGTACGTGGCCGCCACTCCAGATACTTACTGCCCCATCAGCCATCGCCCCTAAACGCCTTAAATTAAAAAGGTATGGGTACAGTATTTCAGCAGCCTACACGCATTTTTCACTACAGTCTAATATAATTTTTATTTTTGTTGCCATTATTGCAAAAAATAATACATTAAACTTGCAGCGGTTTTCCGTCTGATTATAATTTAAGTATCTTCAAGGCTGGAGTGAACAGCCTCCTAGTAAACTAGCGCGATTTACCATCACCGATGGCATCACGGGGTATTGGCAGTAAAACACTAGTCTATAACATCTCTTAACCGATGAGCCAAAAAAAAAAAAATCTGAAACTGTCGTCAAAAACATAACTTTACACATATGATGATATGTGTGATTTGTTCATATATATTTATTTATTTATTTTATAACTGTTAAATCCCTTTAAATGTCAAAACAAAATTTTACCTAACTTACCACGGCCTAAAGCCGATTCTAGCTTAATAACATAAAAAAAAAACACTAGCTCCTTTTTTTTTTTTTTTTTTGTTTACGCTGTGGGAATGCATTTACGCACCTTACCCCGAAGGGCGTGTGGGGGACTCGCCCAGCCGAAGCTGGGAATACCCACTAAACCCACAGCGGCACTCCGGCATCGCCATAGTGGCGGGGGAGTGGGAAACTAGCGCAGCCTGAGCTACCTCTCCCCGCCGGCGAAATCCGCCTAGGAAGGCGGGCCCTCAATTGCCCCTCCCAGGGAGGGGCCGTGGCTCCCACGTGGTGAGCGATGTAAGGCGGGCGTCGGCCTCACGCCCGCCGCTCACCTCAGGGAGGTAGAAAGCGGGCGAAATCCCGCCTTCTCCTCCCCCTACGCCGCCTGCGGAGCGCCGGAGCGAGGGGATCCTCCTCCCGCTCGCGCTCCGCTGCCTCCTTCTGCGACATCACGACCTCGCAGAAGGAGGCCATCGCCACCCACGCCTCCTCGCCCCCCACCATCGCTCTGACGATGGCGGGCAGCGAGAGGTCCCCACCAACCGCCGTGACAAGACCGCGGCGCGGCACGGCCCACGACGGGCACACCGCGAGGGTGTGTTCCGCCGTGTCCTCCGCCGCGCCACAACCGTGGCACGACGGTGTCTCCTCTCGTCCTATCCGGTGCAGGTACCTGCCGAAGCAGCCGTGACCGGAGAGTACCTGCACCAGACGGAAGGAGAGGAACCCGTGACGCCTGTCGAGCCAGTCCTCCAGGACCGGCCCGATGGCGTCGAGGGTACGGCGGCCGAAGACGGCGGAGGCGGGGTCCCGCGTCCACTCCCGGACAAGAGCGACCCTCGCCTCCCGCCGGACGGCCTCCCTCAATTCGGGGGCCGGACGCTCGCCCAGCGCCCTGCGCCCCGCCGTCCACTCGTACACTCTGGCGAGCACCCACGCCTCGAGCTCCCAAGGCGGGGTACCCGCCAGAGCGCATGCCGAAGCGAAGCCTACTGTGCGGTAGGCCCGCGCTGCCCGCTGGGCGATGGCCCTTTGGGGCGCCCGAAGAGCGGTGGCATTTTCCCTCCTATGGAGGGAGTCCGCCCAAATGGGTGCCCCATAAAGGGCCATACTCCGAAGTATGCCGGCGTATAGACGCCGGCACCGCATGCTTGGCCCTCCCATGTTCGGCATGAGCCATGAGAGGGCGTCCGCAGCTTTCAGCAGGCGCGTCGACAGCCCGCTAAAATGCGGGCCGAAGCGCCACCTGCTGTCTAGAATGAGGCCCAGATATTTCATCTGGGCCTCAACCCCACCCCTCACCCCCTCCACGTAAATGTGGGCGTCAGGTGGGGGGCGCTGCCGGGGGCCGTGGAAGAACACGGCCTCCGTTTTGTGCAGCGCCACCCTCAAGCCCAGGCGGCGGATCCTTCCGGCCACTAAAGATCCGCCCGCCGATGCCAAACTGGCTGCCTCCCGAAAGGTGCTCCCGCGGGAAGTGAGGAGAGTGTCATCCGCGTAGCAGATGACACTCGTACCTCGAAGGAGGGTTCCCCGCAGGAGCCAGTCGTAACCGACGCTCCACAGAAGAGGCCCTAGAACGGACCCCTGTGGAACACCGGCTCCGACAGCGTATCGCCGGAGCTGGCCAGCCCCATCTACGAGGAGGACGGCACGGTCCTCCAAGTAGCTGGCCAGGAGGCCCCGCAAGTACAGGGGCACTCCGTGGAACCGGAGCGCTTCCAGGATGGTGGAGTGGGGGATGGAATTGAAGGCGGTGGCAATGTCGAATGACACAGCCAACACTCCATCCCCCACTCCCACCGCCTCTGTCACCTGGCCCTTTAGACGGGCCAGGGCGTCCACTGTCGAACGACCAGCTCGAAATCCGAACTGGGCGTCCGACAGGCCCGGTCCCACGCTCCGCAGATGCCGCTTGAGACGGCCGGCGATAATCCCCTCGAACATCTTTCCGGCCTCGTCAAGCAAGACGATGGGCCGGTATGCCGAGGGGGAGTCCGCCGGCCGTCCCTCCTTCCGAAGGAGGCACAATTGGCCTTCCCGCCAAGGAATGCTGACAGCATTGCCTCGTTGGATAACACTGCTAATTCTTTGGCTAATCATCATCGATCATTAGATCGGGTTATCCAGGATACGAAGTTTCAACCAGTTGACGAGTAATATTCTAAAAAGGAGACATGCTCTGGGACCCCGTTACCATTACATTCGCTCTTCTTCTTCTTATTCAGCCTATAGATGTCCACTGCTGGACAAAGGCCTCCCCAAGGCTTTCCACGCTGACTGGTCTTGTGCTGCCCGCATCCATCGGCTTCCCGCGACCTTCACCAGGTCATCGATCCACCTTGTTGGGGGCCTCCCTACGCTACGTCTTCCAGTACGTGGCCGCCACTCCAGATACTTACTGCCCCATCAGCCATCGCCCCTAAACGCCTTAAATTAAAAAGGTATGGGTACAGTATTTCAGCAGCCTACACGCATTTTTCACTACAGTCTAATATAATTTTTATTTTTGTTGCCATTATTGCAAAAAATAATACATTAAACTTGCAGCGGTTTTCCGTCTGATTATAATTTAAGTATCTTCAAGGCTGGAGTGAACAGCCTCCTAGTAAACTAGCGCGATTTACCATCACCGATGGCATCACGGGGTATTGGCAGTAAAACACTAGTCTATAACATCTCTTAACCGATGAGCCAAAAAAAAAAAAATCTGAAACTGTCGTCAAAAACATAACTTTACACATATGATGATATGTGTGATTTGTTCATATATATTTATTTATTTATTTTATAACTGTTAAATCCCTTTAAATGTCAAAACAAAATTTTACCTAACTTACCACGGCCTAAAGCCGATTCTAGCTTAATAACATAAAAAAAAAACACTAGCTCCTACACTAAGCCACACTGAGTACGATATGTTCTCCCAACCTATAATTTGGCCGTCAAACACTTTTTAAGAGACGTCATTCTACGCATGCGCGGTAACATTTCATTATCTATGATCCCAAACCGTTTATTTCTTTTTTTGTTTAGATGATGTCCGAAAAGTTTCTTTGTCTCTTCGTCTATAGTTTAGAGTTTTGTTTATGGTTTTTAACCGACTTCAAAAAAAGGAGGTTATCAATTCGACCCGTATGTATGTAAGCCAAATTTCAAGTGTATGTATGTATGTTTTTATGTTTGTGCGCGCATATTTCCGGAACTACAATCCGATTTAAGTAATTTTTTTATTGTTGTACTGTGTTCTGTTCAACTTAGGGAATACTATAAGTTTCACCAAAATCGGTTCAGTAGTTTTTGAGATAGGGATTTTTTTCGTATTGATGAGAACTTATTCTAACATGGGTTATGGCTGCCACTATTGTTATGAGCTGAAAAATAAAAGTAATTTTCGAATGTCGACTAAAAAAGCATGAAATAAAAACTTTTTACAAAAAAATAGAAACTCTCCAGGTTTCTGTTGTTTAGCTCGCACAGACTAGAACCATGACAAAAGTAAAATTATTTTTTCCTTTTAAGTGTTTTTTTGAAGTCGGTTTCTATTTTTTGTTAAAAGTTTTTATTAGATTAATATCTGGGTATGAATGATTACAAAATACGCGTTTTGGTTTCGATTCTCGTTCGTACAATTTGCTACATGACGATGATGATGATGGTAAATTAGAGGGGAGGGAGTGGGCCATAATCTACCACCCTGACCCAGTGCGGATTGGTAGATGTCACATGTCTTTCAAGTTTTTGATTTTAAGATATGCCGGTTTCTTCGCGATGTTTTCCTTCACCGTTTTGAGAGCAGTTGTGATGAAATAATTTACACAAAGTAAAGCGTGGTGGTCTAGTGGTTAAAACATCAGCCTCTCAAGTTTGAGTGTGCGGGTTCGATTCCAGGTCAGGCAAGTACCAATGTAACTTTAGTTATAATATGTACTTTCTAAGTATTTCTTGGACACCAATGGCTGATTACAAGGTGAAGGAAAACCATCTTGAAGAAACCTGGACTTTAAGTCTGAAATCGCCAACCCGCATTGAGCAAGCGTGGTGATTACGCTCAATCCTTCTCTGTATGAGAGGAGACCTGTGCCCAGCGGTGGGACGATAAAAAGGTTGATGATGATGATGATGATGAAAGCGCCTGGTAGGGTTCGAGCCTACGAACTATAAGTTGTACCTAAGTCGCGACCGATCCACTGGGCTACCACTGCTATATCCACTCAATCTCTCTTTTTCTCAATCCATACTAATATTATAAATGGGAAAGTATCTCTGTCTGTCTGTCTGTCCGGCTTTCACGCCAAACCTACTGAACCGATAGTAATGAAATTTGGTACACAGATAGTTTAGAGCCTGAGAAAGGATATAGGCTATATAACATCCCGCTATGACCAATAGGCCAATAGGTCCAGGGCAGTTAACAAAAAATGTTGCTAAAACGGGAGTGAGCGCGGGCGCGTACATATTGCTCCCATTATTTGAACAGGCGCTTATTTTATATCAACTGAGCTCCGGTAAACTGAAGACCACGCGGACGAAGTCGCGGGCAACAACTAGTAACGTAAATAACGCAATAAACGCTGTTCAACCAGATAAAAGTCTCAGCGGCTTTGCTTCGGACTGCATTCGGAGGTTTTCGGACATCTTGAAATATATCGGATGCGGGTAGATTGAGCACTGTAAAGCTATTCTTCGTCTTTATGGCTTAGTGAGAGAAAAATCTTGGAGAGTTGGTTGGCCATAACGTGTGGTTGGGATTCATATTTCCCTCAACCATTTCTATTTTTCCCGTGTAACTAATTGCTTTGCTATTTATTGTTTATTCAGACTACATGTGGTCCATTGTCATCATCATCCCAGCGTTAATCCCAGTCGCATCCGAAGCCTTTTCAGCTTTGGAGTCTGGGGTTCGTCTTACCAGTCCAACTGCTGATATGGCTAAACTTCGACATTTTCTATGAAGCGACTGCCGTCTGACCTCCACAACCCGAAGGCGACATCGAAGCATTGCAGTTAGACAAATTGTAGGACTTTTTGAGGGCTCCAACAACCCGTAACGACTGCCACTAAATGTTCGTAGGGCAACCGGGACCAACGGCTTAACGTGCTTTCCGAGGCACGACCAGACCAGTACAAATATTCATATTCATGCATACAAATACTTGCACTGTGCGGGGATCGAACCCGCGCCACCTTGGGCAGCGGCCGCGTCCGCTACCGCTACGCCACGGAGGCTGTCAGGTGGCTGACATGTGGTCCATTGTGTTAGTAACAATTTCACTTAAACCTATATTAGTACTTAAGAGGGGACTTTAGTGTCGAGGAATTTGGAAAATAGGTATTTGAAGAAACTATTGTCGTCGCACTGCGTCCAACCTCTCCCGGTAAAGTGCGAAAAGGACAGTTGCAGCTCAGGCTGATTTTATCTACAAAAACGTTGACCAAAAGATGTTTCGTATTCCGCTGTTTTCTTTTTCAAAACACGACAGATCTTAATTATTTTTATATAAAAATTTAGAGGAAAAGTATACCTATGCTTCTATTATTATTTTTTTTTTTCACAAAAACTTATCACATTTCTCTAATAGTCGTCTCAACATCGCGGTAACAATTTGATATTTTTCGCGATTTTGAAGTATCATATTTCTTTTATTAATTAAATTTCGGAAGAAATCAAATTATAGGGGCACGTATAATCACGTTGCAAAATTGTAAAAAATAAGAATTGCTTTAAAAGCATTATCCACGAAGAAAACAGCGGAATACGTTTGTTTTTTTTTTTTTTTTTTTTTTTTTATTAGTTATAAACTAGTGCTTGACTGCAATCCCGCCTGATGGTAAGCAGTGATGCAATCGTTGATGGTAAAGCGCACTAGCTTATTAAGCCTATTCACTCAAAAAAACTGAGTGAATAGGAAGGAAGACGGCAGTTGAGCGAGGTGATGCAATGTTTAACCCAACAACACGACCAATGATGCTGCGCCAG
The DNA here is from genome assembly GCA_017933935.1 of Sesamia nonagrioides. NCBI lineage: Eukaryota > Metazoa > Arthropoda > Insecta > Lepidoptera > Noctuidae > Sesamia > Sesamia nonagrioides. The sequence continues at coordinate 23,858 of JADWQK010000574.1, forward strand.
AGGATGATCTGGAGAGCCTTCACGACCAAACTCCCGACACAACAACATTAGGCACATCGTACCCGGCACACATCGCAACACAACTGCTCAGACCCGTCCACCGTACGGCTTCACCAGACATCATGCCGGAACACGACGAATCGCTTGGCGGCAAGACTTTGTCTGGAGGGTGGTAACTTATGCCGGCGGTTGATGTTGTTGCCTACCACCGAGAAAACACAGAAAGCACCACTAGAGTTCCCTCTTAATAACCAAAACCGATTTTGTACGGTTCGCTAATGCCCACACAAACGGACTATCTGCCCGGGCCGCTATCGAGTGCAGAATGAAGTTGGGTCTGTCACGCAACCGACGAAGTATCGAGGCAGATTTCTTGCGCCATACTGCGTCAAAGCTGTCAACGCGCGCGTCAGCGACAACGCCGACGCACTACAGAAGCGCGGCAGTCGCTTATACAGGAATCTAATCAAATTAGCTACCAAAACTCTGAAGACCTGCCGGGTAATTGCGTAACAGATTATTAGTAGCAATGGGTTTCATTTTGACAGTTCAACAACATGACCACCTAGTCGGTGGGTGTATGGTATCTATATCAAACAATAACAAAAAAGTGATAAATGTTTCAAGGTATTTTTTGAGGTTATCGACCTGTGGTAGTATTTAACATAAAGTAATTTAGTGCTAATAGTACTTTGTCTTATCGTGTTTAGCCAATCATTTAAGTGAAAATAAAAAAAATCCTTTACAAGTATCAATCAAGTGACTACACTAAAGAAGGTCGACGACCTCGCCAAGAAAAACCCTTGTTTTCTTTTCTCATGTTCAAATTTTGCGCTTCCTATCCAACCCAACGAGCTGGCAGAGTTTTGCTAACAGATTTAATTTGACCTTGTATTGGTAGTTGGGTAGAATCTCAAATTAAGTGTTTGATTGAATGCGTAAGTTTTGCAAAGAACACTGAAAGTAACTTGGACACTTTCAGTCAGAGAAAAGCCTCTTATAACAGTAACCGTTCCCAGCCAGCCGACGACGACGCGCGACGGCGAGTAAGGCCTGGCGCCCATTATTGGGTGCGGCTCGGTACAGCTAGGGCGGCTTCGGGCGGCTTCAGGTGCCTGAGAGCTGCCTCGGCAGTAGTAATCATACCTAAGTACGCCGTAGCTGATTTTGGGTACCCTCAGAATAGTTCGGGTGGCAGAAATAAACATTACGTTATGTGAAAGCAGTTGCGCGCGTGTGTTAATAATGGCGGATTGGGACTTAGTTCTCATTGTACATCTTTTTATTTAATAATTATAAACTTGTGCTTGACTGCAATCCCGCCTGATGGTAAGCAGTGATGCCATCGTTGATGGTAAAGCGCGCAAGTTTAATAAGCCCATTCACTCAAAAAACCTGAGTAAATAGGAAGGAAGACAGCAGTTGAGCGAGGTGATGGAATGTTAAACCAACGATGCTGCTCCAGAGGGAGATTGATCTAGAGACCCTCCACGACCAAACTCCAGACACAACAACATTTGGCGCACCCGGCACACATCGCAACACAACTGCTCAGACGCGTCCTCCGTACGGCTTCACCAGACATTATGCCGGAACACGACGAATCGCATGGCGGTAAGACTTTGTCTGGTGGGTGGTAACTTCTGCCGGCAGCCGATGTTATGGCTTACTACCGAGAAACCCGGAAGAATCCCTTGACATTGACCTATGCTGAATGCTATATAACCTCAAAGAAATCACGTCAAGACATGGTGACATATGTCTGTTAGCTCCGGACCCTTACATAACGCTGCAGTTTGGATCTAGCCAGATAACACCTTCGGGACATTTAACCCTACACATGAGGGACAGACGAACTAACAGTGAGTGGCGTACAGTAGTGGTACAGCGACATGTGCAAGCGCAGAGTTAGGGTTAAGGTAGGGTTAGCAAAAAAAGCTGAAAACAAAGAAAGATTTAGCTGGCAAGAAAAATACAGATTCAAAATGATTAACATAAGACAGTGTTTTTCAACCTGTGGGTCGCGACCCCCTGGGGGGTCGCGAAGCATTTTCAGGGGGGTCGCGGAACTTCTATTGGGGTTTTTAAAAGGTCAAGATAACTGAAAAAAATAATAAAATACCTATAAAAGGTTTATTAAGAAATTGAGTAACACAATTAAAAGAACAAACTAAACTAATGATTGTTATGTACAACATTGTTAATGCGATGGTTGCGCTTGTTTTTTCATAAATTAATCGTCTCCCATCGTAGATCAATTTTTCCACTTTCAGAATAAAATCAGTTCCAAGTTTAAACGTTTTCTTTCTTTACTGTTTATTAGAGCTATTGAAAAGAATATCAACTCGCACAAATATAGGTGGCAATTGCAATCAAATATCAAACACTTCAAAGACTCTATTGTTAATTCTGCGTATTCTGATTTCCTTTTTGACCAAAAAGTATCAAAATTTACAGACTTAAATTCGAATTGCAGCACCCTATCGCAGGATAAATCCACCAGATTTTCTTTGAGCTTAGTTGATAAATTTGCCTCATGTATAGCTGCATTTAAGAACGGATTTAAGATCCACCTTTGCCATGTGTTCTTTGATATCTCTTACACTGAAAAGTAATGACACAGTTCATCTTTCAAATTTTCTAACACCATTCATGAAAATGACGTTAGAAAAAAAATTGAACCATGTACGAATTCATTGATGTTTATCTCACATCCAACTTCTTCCATAAAGGACTGTGTCGAAGAAAATGAATCGTAGTTGTTTTGATTTAGAGTTGATGACCACAAGTCAATTTTGTTTGTAAATCCCTGGATTTTGTTCAAAGAATTTTATTCAAGACATTTTTAAATGTTCAAATAAGTTGGATAGAAAAGCCAATTTTAAAAGAAATTCCGGTTCACAAATCAAATTGGAGTATTCTGATTTGACCTGCTGTAAACACAACAAAAGTACAGCGCAAATTTTTCGGAACAGTCGTGTCTGCAATGCTTTTCTTTTTATAGAAATTACTTTTATAATAATATTTAGTACTTGACTGTAATCCTTTTTTTTTTTTTTTCGGGGTGAAATCCTCATAGGATGTCCGCCGCCCTAGGGTGGGCGACGGGGTCTGTCAGACTTTTACTGACTAAAACCACCCCGGTGTCTCTTCTGTCACGAGCGCGCGTGGGGCCGCGGGAGTCTAAATTCTTCCGCAGCCCCACACTTTCGTGCTGGCCCGGTCTGTCCGAGCCTCGTCTCCGGCACGGGGTAGTGGGGTGTTAAGCTACCCCGTGCATCGCCTCAGAGGCGCGCGCTGACACTCGTGCGCGCCTCCGCCTCGGGGTCCATCGAATAGGGGGCGGGGACTTCCCCATGTCCCTCGCCCCTGGACCCATTCATGGGGGGCGGAAGAGGGCGTTATCCACCCTTCTTCGGCGCCCGGTGCGTCTTCTGCGGCTCGGGAAGGGAGTTGAGATCTCCCTCTCCCGTTCCGCAGCTTCCTTCTGCGACATCACGTCCTCGCAGAAGGACACCACCGCATCCCACGACTCTGCGCTGCCGGCCATCCTCCGCACTACTGCCGGCAGCGTCAGGTCGCCTCCTACTTCATTTGTGAGGACACGGCGCTGCTCCTCCCAAGCTAAACACTCGGAGAGCGTGTGCTGCGCCGTATCCTCCCCGCATTGGACGCAGTGGTGGCACCGAGCGTCCGGCTCCCTGCCTAGGCGACACAGGTACTTGCCGAAGCAGCCGTGCCCCGACAGCACCTGCGTCACCCTGAACGACAGGGAGCCGTGCCTTCTCCCGAGCCAGTCGTCGAGGACTGGCCGGATCGCCTCGACGGTAGCGAGGCCGGCGGTAGGGCGCATAAGCCTTTGCCGCCAGTCCGCCACCAGGACCTGATGGAGCTCCTCTCGGCGCAGCTCGATCTGCCGCTGCGCCGGACTGGAGCCCCGTGTCCGCTCTTCCTCGCGCCATCGGTATAATGACGCGAGTACTTTCGCCTCTAGGTCCCAGGGCGGGGATCCGGCCAGGACGCAAGCCGCCTCGTAGGAAATCGTGCGATACCCGCGGACGACCCTGACGGCCATCGCCCTCTGCGGCTTGCGCAGAATGGCGAGTGTTCCGGCCGTCAGGTCCATCGCCCACACAGGGGCCCCATACAGGGCCATGGACCGCACGATTCCCACGTATAACCGCCTGCAGGCGGCGCTCGGGCCCCCCATGTTGGGAAGCAACGTTGACAGCGCGCCTGCTGCATCCATCAGCTTGGGCGCCAGCCGCCGGAAGTGGGGTCCGAATTCCCATCGGCTGTCGAGCACCAATCCCAGATACTTCATGGTGGACTCGACAGCTATCCGGGCACCACTGACCACGATATGTGATCCCGGCGCCGGCGCACGCCGGGGGCCATGGAAAACCATGGCCTCTGACTTGTCAAGGGCCACCTCCAGGCCCAGGCGCCGGATGCGGGTCACCACCTGTGACACCGCAGCCGTGGCTATCAACGTCGCTTCCCTGTGCGAGCTTCCCCGGGCAGTGACAAGCGTGTCGTCCGCATAACACATCAAGTCGGCGCCCGACGGAAGCTCGCCTCTCAGCACCCAGTCGTAGCCGATGTTCCACAGGAGCGGTCCCAAGAACGATCCCTGTGGAACACCGCACGACATTTGGTGCCGACCGGCACCGTCACGTCCCCGATAGATGACGCATCTATCTTCCAGATACGCCCCTACTATGCGGCGGAGGTAGGGAGGCACCCGATGGTATTTCAGGGCCTCCCTAATACAGCTCCAGGGTAGGGTGTGGAAGGCGTTGGAAATGTCTAAAGACACCGCCAACACCACCCCACCCCGGGATACCGTATCCTCCGCCAGGGCTCTCACGCGCATGATTGCGTCTATGGTGGAGCGCCCCCGACGAAAACCGAACTGGTTGTCGTCCAGGTTCGGCCCGTCCCCGCACAAGTGGCCGACGAGGCGATCTGCGATTATACGCTCAAAAAGTTTGCCCGCCTCGTCGAGCAGCACTATGGGCCGATACGCGGACGGCGAGTCCGCGGGGCGCCCCTCCGTCCTGAGCAGGACCAGCTTCCCCTCCTTCCACACACTGGGAAACTGACCCTGCCCGAAGCATGCCGTGAAGAGCCCCCTCAGCTGGGGCTCTAGCTCCTTCAGAGCCAGGACGATAGCTCGGCCAGGAACTCCGTCGGGTCCGGGCGCTTTATTCTTGGCCCGGAGCCGCGACACGGCCGCTCCCGTCTCTGCTTGCGTCACCTCGGGGACATCGGTGCCCTCTTCTTCTGGAGAGTCTGTGGCTGAGGGTGAGACCATCGCCGGGGGAACATGTCCCGCCCGCTCAGGGAAGAGGGTGGATACCACCGCCTCTAGCAGCTGGGGTTGCATACTTTGCACCAGTGGGGGCGTCCAGGGACGCAACTTGCCCCGTACCCAACGGTAGGGGCGCCCCCACGGGTCCCGATCTAGGGACCCCAGCAGCTCTTCCCTGGCCCGCGACTTAGAGTCGCCGATGGCCAGCCACAGAGTCTCCTGGGCCGCGCGGTACACCCCATACCGCGCGGCTTCCTCGACGGGATCCCGTCGACGCCGTCTCCGGTAGCGCGTGTACTGGCGGCGAGCCGCGACGCACTCGACGCGCAACCGCGCAAGGTGGTCGCTCCACCAGTACACGTTGCGCCTTGCGGACTGTTGGCGGACGCGGGGCATGGACGCGTCACAGATCTGCGTCATCGCCCCGCGAAACCGCAGCGCCCCCGCTTCGACGTCGACGGGGCCGTCCGTCGCCGACTCCCAAATCCAGGACTGGACTATGGCAGCTTCCTCGAGTAGTTCCCTGTCGAGGCGCTTAAGCGCCCAGCGCGGGCTGTCGTTATTCGGGGCTCTTGGATGGCGGCCGCTCGCGGTCTGGGCGGAGACGTCGAACCGGTTGACTGTAATCCTGTGGCAAGGTTTCGGCTGCACGAACTTGGCGATGGAGAAAACAATACGCCCAAGAAGCGTTTGGCATATGCTCTTTTAGTCTAGCAATAGATCCACTGTTTGAGCCAATCATGACTTTTGCTCTGTCACTACAAATAGCAATGCATTTCTTTTCCCAATCGATATTCATATTTTGCGTAGCTTCTAGGAATATGTGGAAAGCGCTCGAAAAAATCTTATTTCTTACATTAAATTTTCTTTGGATTCAAAACGCACAAAAGCGACAGCAAAGCAGACTCAAATGTACTTTCTTTAAAGTTTTCGATGACTTAATCACGAACATCAGTAGCCATATCGCTTAGCCTGCGTTGAATGGTATTATCAGAGAGGGGAAACATAATTTCTGCCATGTTAAAGCAGAGCAGCTGGTAAAATCATTTTTTCTAAATAGTGTGAGTTTTTCTACTCGACAACTAGCCAGCAACGTTTTCTTTTTTAAGTTGGCAATTTGTACTAGGGCAGTTTTTGATTTTGAAGAGCTTTTAGTTTTCTTTTAAAAAACAAACTCAATGGATTTATTTTTTTCATTTGGAGGCTTTGAATTGAGGTGGCGTAATAACTTCGATGGCTTCATACTTACTCATGATAAAGTTTCAAACCAAATAACACGTTGTGGTTTATTCTCAATCACAGTAAATCTGGATTTCAAATAGTTATCGTCATAGCGCCGATGTTTTTTTGTTTGATTTTCAACGCTGGTGCTAGAAGTAAACGGTTCTATTAACCTTTTAAATAAAAATTAAAATTTATTTTTAAATTTATCCATTTTCAATCATTAGCAATCACTTCATGGAATCACTAAATGGAGGCCTGTTACTGCTACACTCGCGGGATAAGTTTTCGACGTAACAATTATGAAAATGAATAAGAATGTTGCATTGGTTGAAAATGTGATACAGAATAAATGATCATGAAAATAAATATGAATGTCGCAGAGTAGGGGGTCGCGAAATTTTATTATATACTAAAGGGGGCCGTGTCATGAAAAAGGTTGAAAAACACTGACATAAGAGAACAGCGGTGGCTAAGTGGTATCGATCGCGACTTACACGTTGTAGATCGTAGGTTCGGACCCCCCATTGGGGCGGTTCCGGAATAGGGTAGTTGACTAAAAAAAAACAAATTAGTCCGTCAGTCAGATTTTAAAAAAAAACTGGACACGTATTTTTTCTTTTTTCATGTAAACAAAAAATTAAGACGGTACAGAAAACTCGTGTGACGTCACTCCTTGCTACACTTTTTAGCAACGAGTGACGTCACCAGCCCCCACTCCTGATCTTTGATGCCTTTTATATTTGTAAATTTTTAATGATTTGATAAAACAAAATATACGTATCAAATATTTTTCTATAATCTTATTGACGGACTAAATAGAATCAATTTTCATCCGGGAAATATCCCTATTAGTCCTTTATGAGGAATCGGGACCACCCCTATGTACGGTTGGTGATCACCAGCTTGGTTTTAGTGAGGTAAAAATCCCACACTCCCCGACCTCGGTCCTCAGAAATCGGGTGCGTTTTAAAGGTTTCCCCCTGACAACAAAAAAAGTTTCGGATCCCATCAAGCGCTTTCATCACCATCATCATATCAGTCGAAAGACGTCTACTGCTGGACACAGGCCTCTCCCAATGTTTTCTACGACGACCGGTCCTGCGCCTCCCGCATCCAGCGGTTTCCCGCGACCTTCACCAGGTCATCGGTCCACCTTGTCGGGGGCCTACCCACGCTGCGTCTTCCGGTGCGTGGTCGCCACTCAAGAACCCGTCAGCCCCATCGGGCATCGGTCCTACGGGCAATGTACCCAGCCCACTGCCACTTTAGTGTTGCAATTCTTCTGGCTATGTCGGTTACTCTCGTTCTTCAGGCGCTTTACTTTGTCTAAATTATTTCACCACCACTGTTCGTAAAACGGTGAAGAAAAAATCGTGTAGATACAGGCTTGTCCTAGAGCCAAAACTTCGAAGACATATGACATCTATCAAACCGCACTGGGCCCGTCGTGGTAGATTACGACCCACTCCCTCTCGCCGAGAGGAGGCCTATGTCCCAGGAAATAGAACCTTATAGTCTGCCTATTTTATGTTAAAATAGAGGTGCATACAACTCAACTTATATCTCGAGAGAGGTGGGCTGAATTTTATGATGACTATTTTTGCCTCGTTTTTTATACCGAAGGACCATCGAAGGACCAAAACAATTTGCCAGCGGTGGTGTTTCCGTCTGACTACAATTTAAGTTTCTTCAAGGCTAGAGTGAATAGGCTCTTAAAAAAGTAGTGCGCTTTACCATCAACCACTATTATAGTTTATAATTTATAAAGAAAAAGCCCTTATTTTGGTATAGGACGCTGTCAGTTAGCTTGTATTTCTACATTAACATTTATAGAAAGGATTTACTGCAACGAATCTTCGAAACCTTATCACGTGCGTCCCATCACTCACATCGTGGTCGTAAAAGAAATAAAAGATAATTTTATCTTTTTGTCTGTCGCTACTATTTGCCATCAGTTATTTTTTTAACCTATAACTGCTGGGTTTAACCGTTTAACGTGACACAATATGCTCTAAACACTTGAGTTTTTGTAACATGGGAAAAAATATTGAATAACTGTTAAAAGGTACAGTGGCAGAAATGGTATCGGCTTTAATTTAATAAAAGGGGGATAATTAACTACATAGACTGATTTCAAAGAAAAATGTTTGAATTTTAAATCTTTCCGGAATACTCTTAAGCGCTACACACCAAAGCCAAAGGCATATTGTCTGCAACATTTTTGCCGGCGGGATAGGTAATAGGTTGGTGGCTTCAGTCATTGTAAGCCGTAAAACTTTGCCGGCGGCATATCGGCGGCTCGACATCAGAAACTTATTTGGCAGTTAGAATACTAGCACGTCACTACAGCTCAAATGTCGCCGGGCAACTGAGCACTTGCGTACGCCAGCCGCCGGCAAGCCGCCGACATGCCGGCGGGCAACACGCTCGGGCGAAGGTTGCCGACATGCTTCTTTCAGCATAAGGTTGTGTCGGCGGGATATGCCGCCGGACCTTACGGGCGCTTTAAAGCAGGCAAATTAGTGGATTTAATAATAATAATCGTTTATTTGGAACAAATTTTAGGACATAAGTTTACAAAGAGAAACGAAGATAGCTACAAAAGTTAAAACTGTGGCGCAGCTATCGACGCCTAGCTAAACAATAAGTTACATTGTAGTTCCAGACTAGTAATAAAGAAAGTTAATAAATAAACTACATCCATATGTGTGTATGTGCATGCGTGTGTGTGTATGCGTGTGTGTATTCGTGTGTGGTGGTGCGTGTGTGTGTGTGTGTGTTTTAATTAATAAACTCTTTACTAAATAAATTTAATAAAGAGTACACATACACGTGGTAACTAAAAAAACTGGGTACTTAAATTATAAATTGTGATTTAACAATGACAAGCCTAATTACAATAAAAAAAAAACCGACAACAATCCTAATTTACCGATATTTCCAAAAATTTTTTCGATATAATTTCTCATTTATGCAACCCTAGCGGGACTCTAGCTATCTTTCGGCGAGAGAAAGGTGAGGTTTATTTTTTTATGAGAATTTTTATACGTGATACGATTGAGTAACTTTCACTTCTTGATAATTGATTTTAAGTTCATTATCATGTCTTCTTCTTCTTCTCCAGCCTATAGATGTCCACTACTGGACAAAAGCCTCCACCAAGGCTTTCCACGATGACCGGTGTTGTGCTGTCCGCATCCATCGGCTTCCCGCGACCTTCACCAGGTCAGGTTATCATGTACCAAACACATATTCTGCCTATAATATTCCCATTGCTCATCGCCCGCAGACTTATATACCTTCATTGAGAGGAAGTGGGCCAGAATTCACCACGCGAGCCCAGTGTAAGTCGATAGATGTTGCATGTCCTCGAATTTTTAGTACTATGCTATGCCGGTTTACTCACAGTGACGGTTTTGTAAGGAGTGTCATGTCCATGCATTGAACTTAAAATTAGTCTAGTTTTTGAGCAAGGGAATAGGGACCACTATCTGTTGCTTGGTTTGAACTATGAGCAACCACATGCGAACAAGAAGCAATAAATTCCATTTTTTTCTCAATCCTACGAATTGTGATAAAGTCCTGAGAAAACGATACGTTACACAAATCGTATGAATATAAAATGATACGTTACACAATTCGGATGAATATAAAAAGATATGTTACACAATTCGAATGATTATAAAATGATACGTTACACAATTCGGATGATTATAAAATGATACGTTACACAGTTCGGATGAATATCAAACGATGCGTTACACAATTCGGATGAATATAAAACGATACGTTACTCAATTCGGATGAATAAAAAACGATGCGTTACACAATTCGGATGAATATAAAACGATACGTTACACAATTCGGATGAATATAAAATGATACGTTACACAATTCGAATGAATATAAAATGATACGTTACACAATTCGGATGAATATAAAACGATAATTATGTTACTCAATTCGGATGAATATAAAACGATACGTTACACAATTCGGATGAATATAAAACTATACTTTGCCGGCAGAATTCAAAAAATCTAAATCAGCATATCCTGGAGACAAAAACTTTGAAGATACTACCAACCCACACTGGTCCAGCGTGGTAGATTACGACCCACTCCCTTACAATGAAAAGAGGCCTGTGCCTGTCTGTAACAGTGGGAACATCATAGGCTCTAATCTAATACCTTCTCCCTGATCAAAATACTTGATAAAGGTATTAAATGGTATTTTAGATTTTGAACAATTTCTCTTATTCTAAAACAAAATTGCACAAAATAGCTTGCAAACATTGTAGTTGGTACCATTACATAATACAATGTACCATTTCTTAATTTTGTTTTTTGCGTTTTTGATTTTTTTGCGTCACCGTTTATCATCCGTCATATTGGAATAATATCGATTCACCAATCCGTATTGAGCAAGCGTGGTGATTACGCTCAATCCTTCCCTGTATGAGAGGAGGCCTGTGCCCAGCAGTGGGACGATAAAAAGGTTGATGATGAGTCGAGGTGAGATGAGTGTTTCCGTCGGACTACAACTTGAGTGTCTTTAAGGCTAGAGTTAATAGGCTCTTAATAAACTAGTGCGCTTACCATCAACGATTGCGTCACTGCTTACCATCAGGCGGGATTGCGGTCTAGCGCGTCTAGCTATATGGTATGTCTATAACTTTATAAAAGAAAAAAAGTCTTAATCTGAATGCTCCTTGTTAGCAAACGAAAAACATACTAAACATTTTAAACTATTATTTTTTGCTGCTGTCGCTACTAACCATATCAGTTAACTTACAACCCATAGCTGTACGTTTAACATGACACAAGCTGTTGTCTAAATACTTGAGTTTTTGTTGACGTTTTTTTGCTAACCATCCTTGAGTCATGGGAGAAATGCGTCCCACTTTTTTATTATTAATATTTTATGTAATAAGTCTGTTAGGTTGATATATGTAGTTGAAAAACATACCATGAATTAATAATGCGCTGAGGCTCTGTCACGTATAAAGTGTTAGGCCCCCATCTACGTTCAACCTTCGGACGACCCGTCGTACGGCGAGTTTCCACCCTTACGTTGTTAACACCACTACGATCCGGACGAAGCGAAGTTTCATTAAATCAACCGGTTAGACCAACACGCCACCAATCTCATACAACATTTTTGGTAATCCCGCCTGATCGTAAGCAGTGACGCAATCGTTGATGGTAAAGCGCACTAGTTTATTAAGAGCCCTCTAGCCTTGAAGACACTCAAATTGTAGTCAGACGTTAACACCGCCGCTGGCAAATTGTTCCAGTCCCTTGATGTACGCGGTATAAAGGAGGAGGCGAAACGCTTCGTCTGGATCGTAGTGGTGTTAACAACGTAAGGGTGGAAACTCGCCGTACGACGGGTCGTCTGATGGTGGAACGGAGATGGGGTAATTAAATCATGCACACTCCCCATAACGCATCCTATAGAACACCGAAAGGCTGGCTACTCTACGCCTGTGCTTTAGGCTTTGGAGACCATCTCGAGTTAATCTCGAGGTAAGGCACTGTTTTTTCAAAATTTGTGTATCAAGTTGTCTGTGTTTCTCGTGATAAGTACATAATAATGAGCTTTTTGGTAGTCTCAGTGTTATCGTCTTAGATATTTTTGAGGTCCATTATTTGAAGCTTCAGGTGTTCAGTGATTGTTCATATCTTATTCTTCTTTTCAGCATATAGAGGTCTACTGTTGGACAAAGCCCTCCTCCGTGGCTTTCGACAATAGCTGGCCTTGTACTGCCCGCATACATCGGTGTTCTGCGACTATCACCAGGTTATCGGTCCACCTTATTTGGGGCCTCCCTACGCTACGTCAGCCATCAGTTCTACATTTTTTTTTTATAATTATAAACTAGAGCTTGATTGCAATCCCGCCTGATGGTAGTGATGAAATCGTTGATAATTCAATAATTCAATTTCAGCAAAATGTGATTACGTTTTCTCATTACGAGTTTCTTGGTCAGATTTGTGCCCGTTTAATGGTAACTGGATTGATCCCATACGACCTCGGTTTTTAGGGTTCCGTATCGAAACCATAGAAACGGGACCCTATTAATAAGACTCCATTTTCTATCTGTCTATCACCTGACTGTATCTCTGGAACCGTGATAGCCAGGCAGTGGAAATTTTCGTAGATTACGTGTTTTTTTTATAATTATAAAGTAGTGGTTAATCGCAATTCCGCTTGATGTTAAGCAGTGATGGTATCGTTGATGCTAAAGGCCGCTAGTTTATTAAGAGCCTATTCACTCTAGCCTTGAAGACATTCAAATTGTAGTCCAACGGAAACACCGCCGCTGGCAAATTGTTCCAGTCCTTCGAAGTACGCGGTATAAAAGAGGAGGCGAAACTTTTCGACCGGATCATAGTGGTGTTAACAAAGTAAGGGTGGAAACTCGCCGTTCGACGCGTCGTCCGAAGATGGGGGCATTAAATCATGCAATTCCCTCGCACATTCTCCATAATGCATTCTATAGAACACCGACAGGCTGGCTACACTTCGCCTGTGCTCCAGGTTTTGCCTGTTAGCCTATTCGCACGTCCTTCCACCGAATCCAAAGTTATCAGGTGGCATTTAGCAGCACCAGCCCAAATGTGAGTGCAGACTGCAGTACTCCACACACGAACGGACTTGTGCTAGAATTATCTAATCTCTTATCAACCACGGCTAATTTAAATTTCTGGATTGCTTTTGTTTTCTATAGGTAATGGACGCATTTAACGTTTTGCATCCTTATCACGTGGTTTTTTTCAACATTAATGATGTAATCCAAGTCGCGGCCTAGTGGTTACAACACCAGCCTCTCAAGTATGAGTGCGCAGGTTCGATTCCAGGTCAGGCAAGTTCCGTAACTTTTCTAAGTTATATGTGCTTTCTAAGTATATCCACACCAATGACTGAAGGTGAAGGAAAACATCTTGAGGAAACCTGGACTTTAAGTCTGAAATCGCCAACCCGCATTGAGCAAGCGTGGTGATTACGCTCAATCCTTCTCTGTATGAGAGGAGACCTGTGCCCAGCAGTGGGACGATAAAAAGGTCGATGATGAATGATGTAATGAAACTTTTTGTGACAATGTTAGGGTTTTGACAGCCTCCGTGGCGTATCCTAGCATTCCTAGCTTTATTATTATTTTTTCTTTGATTTTTATTTCTTATACAACATGTACCTACCTAATGTAATTAACGCACACCCCAATTAGAATATTATGTTAAAATCATAATACATATTATACATACACTGAATATTTAATTTAAGATGTATATACCAGTTCTTGGAGAACGAAGACCTTTACGTTCTTGGAATACGTTTTTTATTTTTTATTTTGTATTGAATCATTAATTTTAAATGAATACAATAGGGTTAATATGACAATAATTTCCTTAGTTTTAATTATTTTTGGGATAAAAAATTACCTACCTATATTAAAAATGATACAAACCGATTTAGTAAACTGATCTAAACAAACTTTTTCCAGAGAGTGGGTTAAATAATTTACAAGTTGTATTGGAAAGAAAGCCGAATAAAAAGCTTATCTTGTTAGTATGCCAGTGACAGCTTTAGCACAAATGGGACACTTCAACTAGTTTTTGCTGGTATGGTAAACAAAACAGTTTTTGTACCGATTATTGGCGCCAGGTGGCGGTGTATACTAACTCCCTGGTACAGATAGTGCAGTCCACGAAGACTCGCCCCTTCAACTTTTGGTTGAGGGTTCACTTTGACCACGTCACTCTCTCTGATTGGTCTTTTTTTATGGGACAAAACCCGCCACACTGTTCCCAACCCACTGCAACTCCTGAAAGCCAGAATCAACAGTGGAGACCGCCAGAAAAACGCCGAGCAATGAAGCTCGACGAGTCCCGGAGAAACGTTTCAACTGTCTTGGGTCCCGCAACGAAATTAATCAGAAAAGAATAGCGGAGGAGTAAGAAAAAAGATATTTTTTCCACTTCCCTCCATAATAAGCAGGAGACAGAATAGAACTAGGCCAATCGGCACAAAGGGACATTATTGCAACTGGGAGAAGCCCAGATTGCCAAGCACCACGGAATAACATTTGATCAAGTTAATGGGTCCTAAGTTGGTATTTGCTGTTACAATTGATTCCAATAATAGGTATGGCAAAAGCGCCTGAACGCACGGAAATTAGTTCTAGTTTCAACAAGGTCCGTATAATAAACAACTCCGGATGTAACTTGTACACTATCCAACATAATATTGCGTTCATTCTGCCAAAGAATACACTCCCACAAGATGTGATGTGCGGACTGTTCAAATTCACAGTTCGATGTAGAACACTGACACAAAGGCGAAGGAACAAGTTTAAAAGAATACAGTTTACTTTTAAAGTTGCCATGACCTGTGAGAAATTGGGCAACGCAGTGGTCAACCTCCAGCCATGTCTTAGCCAGCCGATCGCCAACGGATGGAAAGAACAGATGGAGGTGCCGGCCCTTGATGGAATTATCCCACCTACTTTGCCATTCGGATAAGAGGTCCTCCCAGACGTCAGTCTGAGGTTTAAATAATCTAGAAATTCTATTGAGGTCGCGTTGTGTAACAAAGTTAGTGTCCATGGCCTCCCCCCTCGCGGAGTAGTACATTGAAGCACGTCGCTGTACTTCAAGATCGACTGGAAGTACACCTGCCAGAACGGGTAAGGCTTCAGTACTGACTGTTCTATACGCCTTGCATAAAAATATCAATGCCAAACGTTGGCTTTGAAGCAGTTTGCGTCGCGCCGCCCCTATGCTGGCCCTATCGGCCCAAACAGGTGCACCGTAGCACATACATCCTAAGTAGGTAGCTCCATATATAGTCTGATTGGTCTATTTATTGTAGTGTGCGTGTTGACAGCCTCCGTGGCGTAGCGGTAGCGAACGCGGCCGTTGCGTAAGGAGGCGCGGGTTCGATCCCCGCACAGTGCAAGTATTTGTATATATGAATATGAATATTTGCACTGGTCTGGTCGTGCCTCGGAAAGCACGTTAAGCCGTTGGTTCCGGCTGCCATAGGAACATCTAGTGGCAGTCGTTACGGGTTGTTAGAGCCCTCAAAAGTCTAACAATAGGTATAACTGCAATGCTTAGATATCACCTTCGAGTTGTGGAGGTCAGACGGCAGTCGCTTCACGGAAAAATGTCAAAGTTTAGCCATATCAGCAGTTTGACTGGTAAAGCGGACCCCAGACTCCAAAGCTGAAAAGGCTTCGGATGCGACTGGGATTAACGCTGAGATGATGATGAAGATTGTAGTGTGCGTGTGCACATCATAGATAATTAATGTTTACCAATAACACTCAAATATTAACAAAAGCTTGTACATATAATATTAATAACGGTTAAGAGAAATAGTGGGAGTTTTGGCGGGAATGTCAAGATGAGTGTCACGCTCATTTTTCATTGGACTTTTAAAATTATTTATAGTGTTGTTTACTAAATAAAAGCGCGTGATTTATGTAGTAAAAAGTGCATTTAGTGAATAATTCATTAAGAACAGTGAAATATCGCAGCATAGTGGCCACGTCAAGACTTTTTCCCAAACCTCACTCGTAAGACGGGTCACGCGGCCGTCTTTTTCGCCATGAATACCTAATAATTCATAATTACGTGACATTGGCTAAATGCACAAACCGTGCGAAGCCAAAAAATAAAGAAAAAAAAAAAGAGAAATAGTGGGGCGCGTCTTCGTGGATTGCACTATTTAAACATGCAGTTCACATGTCATATTCTTGATATGAATGTTTAGGCAAAAGAGTTTTTAAGATGTGCTTTTAAATAAATAAATATATACGGACAAATCACACAGATTGAACTAGCCCCAAAGTAAGTTCGAGACTTGTGTTATGGGATACTAACTTAAGGCGGCTCCAGAGGAAAAACACAACGCAAGCCGTTTTTATGTAGTTTTCCGGAGCTATCTACTCTTTATCCAAAAGAAATATCAACTTATTAAAAATACGTAAATTTTCTCCATAATCTTGGCTCCAAAATTGTAGATTTTTTTTTTTATTTTCTAAGTATAATGTTTAAATAATTCCTTCACAACGAAACCACTGACAAGAGAAATAATTATCATAAACGTGCATCTCCTCGGAAAGTAAGCATTATTTAGATTGCGTTCTTACACTAATGGATAGGTAATTTCATGACGAACATTATTGTAGAAATATTTTTTTAAAACGACCAAAATCAAAATTTTGTTCAACAATCTGAGCGCATTCGCCATCATTTCTGTTGCCCGGGCTATTGAGATTCAGTATGCCACAAGCTCTCGAAGGGGGAACCCGTGTCGTTCGTCATCGCGCGCTCCGCTAGCATAAGCGGGCGGCGCGTGAGCGAGAAAGCATCTGCTTGCTCGCTCACGCACCGCATGTCGCATAGAGTATAATACTATCTTAGAGTATCTCTGTTATTGATGTTTATTTTGGTGTTCGTTTTTTTAACTGATTTCAAAAAGGAGGAGGTTGCTCAATTATATGTTTTTATGTTCAATTTTTAACCGACTTCAAAAAGGAGGAGGTTACTCAATTCGACCGTATATGTTTTTTTTTTTTATGTTTGTTCGCGCATAACTTCGTTATTTATAAACCGATTTTGATAATTCTTTTTCTGTTGGAAGGAAGACGTTCCCAAGGTGGTCCCTTGATAAGGATATCAAGGTTTGATGGTGGAAGTCCAGAGAAAACAAGCGGATCTTTCAAAAATTGGGGGCGACTAGTGCATTTCTTAGCATTTTCATTAAATATTTTAAAGCACTACAATTTAATAAAGGTCTGGAGTAGATCTGATGATGGAGCCGAGAGACAGTCGAAGGAACTCCTCAACAATTGACAGCAGCTACCTTGTGGTTGGGCTCGATTAATTTGTATTGATAAGAACTTTACACCTAGATGGGTTGCGACTCTCATAAGAGCTCTAATGATGAAGACAAAGGCCAGTTCCGGGAACTCCTCAACGGTTTCCAGTAGCTACTTTGTGGTTGGACTTCATTCATTTATATTAATAAGACCTTTACTCCGATTAGGTTAAAATAATAGTCTACAGTAAATTTAATGATGAAGACCATAGGCAGTTGAGGGAATAGGTACTTACGGGTAAAAATTAAAGTAAACAAAAGTACGTCATTTCCCAACTATATTTGCGTCAGCTTCCAGTCTGACCGGATGCAACTGAATACATAGTACTTTTAACAACTAAAAAATGTAAAATAAAAGCTTTTTAGAAAAAAACAACCGACTTCCAAAAACCACTATGTAAAGTGAAAAATAACTAATTTCGGAACTCGGTGTCTAAAACGAATATACCAAACGAAAGACACCAACTTCCGAAATTAGTTATTTTTCACTTTGTAGTGGTTTTTGAAGTCGGTTGTTTTTTTGTAAAAAGTTTTTATTTTTATGTTTGTTTGCGGATAACTTCGCCTAAAATTTGGTATTTCGATGAATTTTTGGGTATTTCGACATGGGTGTCGTGATTGGGGTTTTCGGGAGTGCAGATCACGAATATGACGTAATTTTTGAAATCCAAGATGGCCGACACCAATTTTATGATATTTTGACATGGGTGTCGTGAAAGGGGTTTTTGTGGGTGCTAATAACGAAAATGACGTCATTTTGGAAATCCAAGATGGCCGACACCAATTTTATGATATTTTGACATGGGTGTCGTGAAAGGGGTTTTTGTGGGTGCTAATCACGAAAATGACGTCATTTTGGAAATCCAAGATGGCCGACACCAATTTTATGATATTTTGACATGGGTGTCGTGAAAGGGGTTTTTGTGGGTGCTAATCACGAAAATGACGTCATTTTGGAAATCCAAGATGGCCGACACCAATTTTATGATATTTTGACATGGGTGTCGTGAAAGGGGTTTTTGTGGGTGCTAATCACGAAAATGACGTCATTTTGGAAATCCAAGATGGCCGACACCAATTTTATGATATTTTGACATGGGTGTCGTGAAAGGGGTTTTTGTGGGTGCTAATCACGAAAATGACGTCATTTTGGAAATCCAAGATGGCCGACACCAATTTTATGATATTTTGACATGGGTGTCGTGACGGGGGTTTTCGGGGGTGCAGATCACGAAAATGACGTCATTTTTGAAATCCAAGATGGCTGACACCAATTTTATGATATTTTGACATGGGTGTCGTGAAAGGGGTTTTCGCGGGTGCTAATCACGAAAATGACGTCATTTCTTAAATCCAAGGTGGCCGAAATTATATTTTATGATATTTTGACTTGGGTATCGTGACGGGTTTTCGGAGCGCTGATCACGAAAATGACGTCAATTATAAGCTGTGGCATAGCTTCTATTTCTTTATCAAAGTCAAAAATAAAACATCAAATATAGTTTAGTCGCTAAATCGCCACCATTTTTCGCACTCCTTCAATGACGTCACTGGTAAAAAATAAATAAATAAATAAACTACAAAAAAGAAAATACATACTTATACAAATGTATACGTTAATTAGCAAAATAAAAAAAATACTATGTCATAAATAACTAATAAAAAATTTCCTACTAACTACATACTGCGGAACTCGGTGTGCACACCTTTGCGATTTACCCCGCAGCCACGCGCAGGATTGCGTTTTTATCTGCATTTTCATGCACATCTGCAGCCCTGCGCGTGAGCGCAGATTCAATGTATAGTACCATGCGTTTCTCCATACAAAATTTGGTACTAGCGAACATCTATCTTATATATAAAATTCTCGTGTCACAGTTTTCGTTCCTATACTCCTCCGAAACGGCTTGACCGATTCTCATGAAATTTTGTGAGCGTATTGAGTAGGTCTGAGAATCGGCTAACATCTGTTTTTCATCCCCCTAAATGTTAGGGGTAGTCCACCCCTACTTGTTTTTTTATTTTTACACAACATTTTTAGTTTCTATTTTTTTTACAACATACAAAAATACATACAATCCTAAATTTTCACCCTTCTACGATCAATCCTTCAAAACTGATCAATCGTCATTTAATTAGTTTTATTCCCATGGGAAATCTAAAAAACGCGATATAACCCAATTCCACGCGGGCGAAGCCGCGGGCGGAAAGCTAGTACTAATATATAAAGCTGAAGAGTTTGTTTGTTTGAACGCGCTAATTTCAGGCACTACGGGTTCGATTTGAAAAATTCTTTTTGCGTTGGATAGCTCATTAATCCAGAAAAGCTTAAGGCTATAAAACATCACGCTGCGACTAATAGGAGCAGAGCATTACTAACTCAACGCGAACGAAGTCGCTGGTGGCCGCTAGTATAAAATAGCTTTACCGCGGCAGCCCCGAGTGCCACATGTTTTTGTTTTATTAGAAAGACGATATCTTCAAGGTAGTCTCATGTTTAGGAAATTAGGGTCTGATGATGGAAGACTAGGTAAATCTAGAAGAAATTTAAAAAAATCAAAGGGGCGTCTAGGGCTTTTCTAAGTTTTTTCATTAAGTGTTTTAACGCACTACAATTTAGTAAAGTTCGGAGTTGATGATGGAGCCGGGAGACAGCCGAGGGAACTCCTTAACGATTCACATCAGCTGCCTCGTGTTTGTGCTTAATAAATTTGTATTGATAAGAACTTTACACCTAAATGAGTTGTGATCATCATTAAAGCTCTGATGTTGAAGACAAAGGCCAGTTAAGGGAACTCCTTAAAGGTTTACAATAGTTACCTTATGTTTGGACTTATTTCTGTTCATTTATATTGATGAAAACTTTACACCCATATAAGTAGGTTAAAATGAATGTCTGCAATAGATCTGATGATAGAGCCGAGAGAAATTCGAGGGAACTCCTCAACGATTCACAGCAGCTACCTTGTGTAATATCTTGATTAATTTGTATTGATAAGAGCTTTACACCTAGATGGATTGTTATGATCATTAGGAGTCTGATAATGAAGACGAAGGACAGTCTGTTGAGGGAACTCCTCAAAGGTTTACAGTAGCTGCTTTGTGGTTGGACTTAATTCATTTATATTGATGAGAAATTTGCACCCATATGGGTAAAAATTAAAGTCTGAATTACATCAGATGATAAAACCATAGACAGTCGAGGGAATTCCTCAACAATTTACAACACTCTACTTTAACATAGTACAAACACTACCTACTCGTCATGCTTATGCAAACATCAATTAAAATCAAGAGACTGAATTTAAGTTGTGTTATTTCATTGCGTTATTTCTAGAAATGCTCATACTTTCATTGTGGTCTTAAAGGAATTAAAGCAAACGAAATAGGTCGTTTGCTTGCAGGCCTTTTCCAAATATGCTGCCGTCAACGTCCAGTCTGATCGGATATTGTATTAGTCGGATGTTTATTATTTTTCTGCAAAAGGAAGCTTTGCGTAAATAATATTATAGTATATGTATTTGTTATTTATTTTGATATACGATAGTTTTATTTTTTACAATTTACGTATTTGTTTTATTAAACGAGAATAATAATATAATTTCACAGTCTTGCCTGGTCCAAAAAAAAAATCATGTTTTTTTTTCTTTAATTTTACCCATATGGGTGCAAATTTCTCATCAATATAAATGAATTAAGTCCAACCACAAAGCAGCTACTGTAAACCTTTGAGGAGTTCCCTCAACAGACTATCCTTCGTCTTCATTATCAGACCCCTAATGATCATAACAATCCATCTAGGTGTAAAGCTCTTATCAATACAAATTAATCAAGATATTACACAAGGTAGCTGCTGTGAATCGTTGAGGAATTCCCTCGAATTTCTCTCGGCTCTATCATCAGATCTATTGCAGACATTCATTTTAACCTACTTATATGGGTGTAAAGTTTTCATCAATATAAATGAACAGAAATAAGCCCAAACATAAGGTAACTATTGTAAACCTTTAAGGAGTTCCCTTAACTGGCCTTTGTCTTCAACATCAGAGCTTTAATGATAATCACAACTCATTTAGGTGTAAAGTTCTTATCAACACAAATTTATTAAGCACAAACACGAGGCAGCTGATGTGAATCGTTAAGGAGTTCCCTCGGCTGTCTCCCGGCTCCATCATCAACTCCGAACTTTATTAAATTGTAGTGCGTTAAAACACTTAATGAAAAAACTTAGAAAAGCCCTAGACGCCCCTTTGATTTTTTAAATTTCTTCTAGATTTACCTAGTCTTCCATCATCAGACCCTAATTTCCTAAACATGAGACTACCTTGAAGATATCGTCTTTCTAATAAAACAAAAACATGTGGCACTCGGGGCTGCCGCGGTAAAGCTATTTTATACTAGCGGCCGCCAGCGACTTCGTTCGCGTTGAGTTAGTAATGCTCTGCTCCTATTAGTCGCAGCGTGATGTTTTATAGCCTTAAGCCTTTCTGGACTAATGAGCTATCCAACGCAAAAAGAATTTTTCAAATCGGACCCGTAGTGCCTGAGATTAGCGCGTTCAAACAAACAAACTATTCAGCTTTATATATTAGTACTAGCTTTCCGCCCGCGGCTTCGCCCGCGTGGAATTGGGTTATATCGCGTTTTTTAGATTTCTCATGGGCATAAAACTGATTAAATGACGATTGATCAGTTTTGAAGGATTGATCGTAAAGGGTGAAAATTTAGGATTGTATGTATTTTTGTATGTTGTAAAAAAATAGAAACTAAAAATGTTGTGTAAAAATAAAAAAAACAAGTAGGGGTGGACTACCCCTAACATTTAGGGGGATGAAAAACAGATGTTGGCCGATTCTCAGACCTACTCAATACGCTCACAAAATTTCATGAGAATCGGTCAAGCCGTTTCGGAGGAGTATAGGAACGAAAACTGTGACACGAAAATTTTATATATAAGATAGATGTTCGCTAGTACCAAATTTTGTATGGAGAAACGCATGGTACTATACATTGAATCTGCGCTCACGCGCAGGGCTGCAGATGTGCGTGAAAATGCAGATAAAAACGCAATCCTGCGCGTGGCTGCGGGGTAAATCGCAAAGGTGTGCACACCGAGTTCCGCAGTATGTAGTTAGTAGGAAATTTTTTATTAGTTATTTATGACATAGTATTTTTTTTATTTTGCCAATTAACGTATACATTTGTATAAGTATGTATTTTCTTTTTTGTAGTTTATTTATTTATTTATTTTTTACCAGTGACGTCATTGAAGGAGTGCGAAAAATGGTGGCGATTTAGCGACTAAACTATATTTGATGTTTTATTTTTGACTTTGATAAAGAAATAGAAGCTATGCCACAGCTTATAATTGTCGTCATTTTCGTGATCAGCGCCCCGAAAACCCGTCACGATATCCAAGTCAAAATATCATGAAATATAATTTCGGCCACCTTGGATTTCAAAAATGACGTCATTTTCGTGATTAGCACCCGCGAAAACCCCTTTCACGACACCCATGTCAAAATATCATAAAATTGGTGTCAGCCATCTTGGATTTCAAAAATGACGTCATTTTCGTGATCTGCACCCCCGAAAACCCCCGTCACGACACCCATGTCAAAATATCATAAAATTGGTGTCAGCCATCTTGGATTTCAAAAATGACGTCATTTTCGTGATCTGCACCCCCGAAAACCCCCGTCACGACACCCATGTCAAAATATCATAAAATTGGTGTCGGCCATCTTGGATTTCCAAAATGACGTCATTTTCGTGATTAGCACCCACAAAAACCCCTTTCACGACACCCATGTCAAAATATCATAAAATTGGTGTCGGCCATCTTGGATTTCCAAAATGACGTCATTTTCGTGATTAGCACCCACAAAAACCCCTTTCACGACACCCATGTCAAAATATCATAAAATTGGTGTCGGCCATCTTGGATTTCCAAAATGACGTCATTTTCGTGATTAGCACCCACAAAAACCCCTTTCACGACACCCATGTCAAAATATCATAAAATTGGTGTCGGCCATCTTGGATTTCAAAAATTACGTCATATTCGTGATCTGCACTCCCAAAAACCCCTATCACGACACCCATGTCGAAATACCCAAAAATTCATCGAAATACCAAATTTTAGGCGAAGTTATCCGCAAACAAACATAAAAATAAAAACTTTTTACAAAAAAACAACCGACTTCAAAAACCACTACAAAGTGAAAAATAACTAATTTCGGAAGTTAATAATATAATTTCACAGTCTTGCCTGGTCCCAAAAAAAAACATGAATTTTTTTTTTTAAATGTGTCAGTTCTGCAGAAATTTATTTGACCCTGATTACGTTTTCCCTTAAAATAATAAATAATGATAAATTAAACTTTATTATATTATTTTTCTATCCCTTTGTCCATCTGACTTAGCTAACTTTCAATCTACAAAACTAACTTCCAACCCTGAAGTTACAGTCATAACATATTTAGTTATAAAGGTCTAATCAATACACATTAAATAAGCCCAAACACGTGACAGTTGCTTCCGATGTGGATTCCCTTGATATTCTGTCATCTCCATCATCAGGTCAGGCCCAAATCTTCACGGTTTTATAGTATCATCCGATATAAAAACGAGTATCAAGTTGTCAAATTGTAGGCACGCTTCGGTGCCTACAATTTTCGATAATTGGCCTAAATTTCTCAGAATTTCCATTATCGACACTGACGTGGTAACAATGGGATTACATAGGCAGCATATCCCTTCATATAAAAAAAGAATGGTCTAAATAGGTTCATTAACCATAAAGTTATCAGCGACAATAAATCGAACTGAGAACCACCTTTTTCTGAAGTCGGTTAAAAAATAAACACCGCAGAATTTTTATTATGAAGTATCGTCAACATTTGTTTGAGTACATAATAACCAAAAGTATTTGGGCGCACCAATAAACAAAAATAAAAGTGCCATGTCTGTTACTTCTGTGGTCTATGAATTTAACTTGTATTTGTAAGTACTTCGTCCGCCAGACGGCGCTAGTAATATTTTGCGAAGTATTGTAGAGGTGGGGCGCGGTGAAGAGGGAGCAATTGCTCGAGGTCATTTGGTGAGGGTACGACCTTAACGATACTATATTTATAATAGATACATATATAGATAAACATCCAAGACTAGGGTTGCCAGATAGGAACTAACCGAATCCGGGACAGTGTCGTCGACAGGGACACTCGGAACGAACGAACGTCTAAAAAAAAGCTCATTCCAGAGCCCAGAGGAGGCAACCACGTCATTCATCATGTCATTCGATGCTAGTTTATTTTGTTGCAAAATTAATAAGTTTTTAAAATTGAAAATCCGGGACAATGACCGCTAATAATCCGGGACAATGACCGCTAATTCCGGGACAAGAGGCAAGATTCCGGGACATTCCCGGATTTCCCGGCGGTCTGGCAACCCTATCCAAGACCCAGGCCAATCAAGAAAAGTTCGTTTTCCATCATGACCTGGCCGGGGATCGAACCCGGGGCCTCCACATCGCAGGCAGGCGTGTTGACCGCTGCGCCACGGAGGTCGTCGTCGTTTTATGCAGTTATTTTTTGTATTAGATTCCGTATACAAATGGCGTGCTATTCTGAAGTCTGACAGGCCAAAACCACAGCCAAGGCCAACAATACCGACCGTTTTTAAACCATTTTCCCCTGAAAGCCATTCCCCAGATCGCAGATAGTGACAAAGAGACGTATTAGAAAGAGAGCAGCGTTAACAGACACACCACAAACAATGCATTGACTGAATCCATACTAATATCCTTTTGTTCTATAATCTGAGACTAATATTATAATTGCGAAAGTAACTCTGTCTGTCTGTTACGCTTTTCCCTCTTAAACCTCTCAACCGATTTTGATGAAATTTGGCACAGACAATCTTTAGACCCTGAGAAAGGACATAGGCTACCTTTTATTGAAAATAATTGATATTCCCGAGGGAAATCTAAAAAGCGCGATATAACCGAATTCCACGCGGGCGAAGCCGAGGGCGGAAAGCTAGTAACAGTATAAAAAAAAGAGAAATCAAGATCAGAACAGTAAGAGATACAAGAAAGGAAAAGGAAGATAGAGAAAGGCACAGGGAATGAGAAAGAAAGAGGAAAAAGATTGACACAGGAAAGAAATAGCAGCGAAAGTGATGCTGATAATGATAATGTTTGCTGCGATTCTTATACTGATTCACGGTGAAGTGAGGAGAGGATAGAGCGTGTCTAAATGAAGAATCAATTGAAGACTCAACTCTTAATTGACTGAAGTTAATTTATGATTTTAATAACATAAAACTTGTCAATTATAGATCTCAGTTATTTTTAAGTACAAATCAGTGATATTATGATTGTTACTATTAATTATTATGATTAAAAAATTTAGCAATACATGTACAAGGGGTTAGTTGTTCCGCACCAGAATTTAAAAAAAATATTTCTAGAAAAAAGACTATTACTACGGAAAAAAAAAAAACTACTAAACAAAAAACTAAAACTAACAAGTCTTATTTTTCATGAAGAAAAAAAAAAGCAATTTTCGAAAAATCGGAACTTTGAATCCCGCTCCGCCCTGCTTTGACAACATAGATAAGTCTTTTAAGGACCTCAAGAGCCGTGACTTCGTTCATTATGCACCCGGGAATATCACGTCAGTAAATTAAGAAGCTACCACATGCCATGTCAAAACTAGAAGCCGCTCCTCAGGTTACAACCAACGCAACGTAGTGTGAACGGAACTGTTGAACCGAGAATGTTTTTGCTGACAAAACAAAATGGCCGCTTCATACCTGTCACGTGGTATCTATATCATCTATACCAGCAACCAAAGAGTTGGTTTGTTTATTTTAACGGTTGAATCTCTGGAACTGGCGAACAAAACGATTATGTCAGAAAGATTGATAAGCGTAAGTGAAGTAATATTGTGAGCGGGTGATGCAATGCGATGCGACGTTTGAATGAACATATTTGTTTTGAAAAATTCAATTAGTATTTTATAGTATTTTATGGGCTACTAGCGGACGCGCGCAGCTTCGTTCGCGTGTAGTTAGTTATTATGCTCCGCTCCTATTGGTCGCAGCGTGATGTTATATAGTCTAAAGTCTTCCTGGATTAATGGGCTATCAAACGCAAAAAGAAATTTTCAAATCGGACTATTATTTCCTGAGATTAGCGCGTTCAAACAAACAAACAAACAAACTCTTCCGCTTTATATATTAGTAGCTGCGTCGCGCGGTTTCACCCGCGTGGGTTTTGATATGTTTTCTTTTATATGCTCCCCTTCTATTGGTCGCAGCGTGACGTTAAAGCCTAAAGCCTTCCTGGGTTAATTGACTATCCAAAGCAAAATGAATTTTTCAAATCGGGTCAGCAATTCCTGAGATTAGCGCGTTCAAACAAACAAACAAACTCTTCAGCTTTATATGTTAGTATAGAGTATAAATTTAAAATCACGCCATTTAGCTTTAAGCCGCGTAAAACTAAAAAAAATAAACAGAAAGAACGCAGAGCGAAAATATTTTGGTGTAGAGTAGCCATTTGGCGAGAGTGTGCACGGGAATTGCATGACTTAATTCCGCCATCTCCGTTCCGTCCTCGGACGACACGTTGTATGGCGAGTGTCCACCCTTACCTTGTTGAGACCCTGATACGGACGAAGCGTATCGCCTCGACTTTTATAACGCGTACATCGAGGGACTGGAACAATTTGTTTCCGTCTCACTACAATTTAAGCGTCTTCAAGACTAGACTGAATAGGGTCTTATTAAACGAGTGCGCTTGACCATCAACGATTGCATTACTGCTTACTATCAGGCGGGATTGCGGTCAGGCCCTGGTTTATAATGTTAATTTTGGTCGATGATTATATCACGGACAAAGTCACAGACATGAGCTAGTAAGGTAAGGATCTAACTCGAGTTGGTCTCCAAAGCCTAGAGCACAGGCGTAGAGTAGCCAGCCTTTCGGTGTTCTATAGGATGCATTTCGGGGAGTGTGCGAGGGAATTGCATGATTTAATTCCCCATCTCCGTTCCACCAGCGGACGACCCGTCGTACGGCTGGTTTCCACCCTTACGTTGTTAACACCACTACGATCCGGACGAAGCGTTTCGCCTCCTCCTTTATACCGCGTACATCGAGGGACTGGAACAATTTGCCAGCGGCGGTGTTTCCCGTCACTGCTTACCATCAGGCAGGATTGCGGTCAAGCGCTGGTTTATAATTAATAAGTAAAAAAAAAAAAAAAGGTAGTGGGAACGGAACAGTTGAACCGAGAATGTTTTTGTTAAGTTTACAAGATGGCGGCCGAATAGCTGTCAATGTCATGTGATACTTCATTTAACATATTGTTCATTTGAGCGTTAGGATTTGTGGTGGAGCTTATTCATTTATGGGCAGGTAGTAGTGTTTCTTTTTTGGTCTAACTGCAAAGCTTCGATATTGTCTTCGGGTTGTGGAGGTCAGACGGCAGTCGCTTCACGGAAAATATCGAAGTTTAACCAAAACAGCAGTTAGACTGGCAAAGCGGACCGCAGACTCCAAAGCTGAAATAGCTTCGGATGCGACTGGAATGGGGATAGTTCATTTTTTTTTAAATGAGTTAATATGAAATCCATTTCGAGGAATAGGGTTACTCATGACTATTGAGCGTTTAAAAAAGTAAAATATTCACGGATTATTGTTATTTACCGCTTCAAGTAAATAACCTTAATTTGACCTCTAATTACGTCATCATTTGGCTCTAAAGGGACAATTCCTTTGCCATCAAATATACACACGCTCACACACACTCGTTTACAACTGTCAAAAGTGTCAAGATACATAAACAAACATAACCTCAAATTCTTCAAACATTCGATTATTATATTTTTAGGTTCAGAAGAGGGTTAAATTAGACACAACTTGATCAAACTCTGTGTACTTATATTTACAATAGTAATCGACATGGAACATTAGTAAAACAAATACTGCCAACTTCAATTATCAATTCAACAAAGGGGAAAACAAAATGGCTTACGTGACCTTAATAATCACAGACACTAATTAACACAAAACGTCCGTACACTCCAGGACCCGGCGGGCCAGTGTCCCGGTTCTTATAGGGACTGTTCTTATATAGTAATGTTGCGAGGTGGCTGATGACGTTGCCAGGAACTCCTTGCACGGCCTCTCCTGACGTTGAGTCGTCCTCGACGCAAATTCTTCAAGCGGTCCCGCCAGGACCTGCCACTAGGAAGGTCGGAGAATCAACGCCATTAGTTTCATCTGAGGACAAAAGGGCTATTAGTGATTATTCGGGAAAACAAACTGGAGTCTCCCAACCTCACTGACCAATCACTTCTTCTTCTCTCAATCAATTTATTCGTCGTTCTTTCACAACTTTCAATCATATGACATACATACATCTTTTTCAAAAAGATAAACAACCAATCAAACGCTTATTCCTGTTAGTTTACAAAGGCTTGTATGTTTAATCTCGCCGGTCGACGACGTTGTTCGAGCACCAGCGAATCCTGTAACATGGCCTGCTCATCAGACCCACTCGTATGAAGACCGTATTCGAACATACGAGTGCATTCCACACGCAGACCGTATTCAAACGTGTGAAGCTTCCCGACACGCAGACCGTATTCATACGTGTCGAGGCTTCCCAAGACGCTGACCATAGTCACACGTATTGAGGCTTCCCAGCATGCTGGAGAACTCATAGACATAACCACTCGTATGAAGACCGTATTCGAACATACGAGTGCATTCCACACGCAGACCGTATTCAAACGTGTGAAGCTTCCCGATACGCAGACCGTATTCATACGTGTCGAGGCTTCCCAACACGCTGACCGTAGTCACACGTGTTGAGGCTTCTCAGCATGAAGAGCAAATCATACAAGTGAAGTTCTCCATACAGGTAGTAATCGCACAAGGAGGCTCACCCTGCAGGCTCGCCACAACAATTATGAGCTTAACTTACTCTTTAAAACTGCAGCACATGTTCAACGGCTCCACTCACCCCGCCACGGCGCCATGTATTGTGCAGAAGCCTGTGTGATTTTGCCATAACTGCCTTTGTAATGTTCAGCACCAGTTGTAGGTTTCACAGAGTCCCCGTCCACTGCATTGCTTGGACGCTTAACACGTTGAAGGGCAGTCCTTATGTACCTTTCTGCTTGACCGTTCGTCTGGTGCATCAAGTTCGTTAACTCATGAGCCTGCAACGATGCCACCGCTGCCTCCATACGCATTGCAGTCGGGTCGCTGACTGTATCCAATACTTTTGGGATTTGTATGGACTTAAGTTTGTAGATCTAGGATAAAAATAACTCAGCTCTGAGATTAATCTTAAACGGATAGTTTCGCATACAGATGTCCTATTAAACGTAACGTTTTTATACGTGAGGAAGGCTATGGGGGCGTTTTTAGTAGCAGTCTTTTGTGCATTCCCTTCAATAATCTGCCAGGTCTAAAATTTGTCGTACCTGCATACCGATTTTCGTGGATTCCGCCTAGCCTAATCCTAACTTCCCAAGTCTATCTAAATATTCAACTTCCATAAACAGAAACAAACATTTGTCTAAATTGGCAGAAAAAGAACAGCTATTGTGAGAATCCTAAAGTAGCGCGATTCCCTGCAACTCATTACTACAAAGAAAAACATCATCCACGTAAACTAACAAGTTCCCCTCATTAATATGTTTGCGGAGTGATTCGCTGATAAACTACTGGGTAACTAGCTACCTCAAAATGCATTTTGACATATTCGAAGTGTTCCGGTGTCACGAACCATGTCTTCTGTATACATTCCTCTTTTGAAGGAATTTCATCGAAGCAAGTAGCCATATAAAGACAGGAAAGAACTTATAACTGCCTAATCTATCGATATGGTCGTCAATCAGTGGGAGCGGGTAGAAGTTTCTCACGGTTATACGATTAAGTGCTCGAAAATTTACACAAAGTTGAAAAATTTTGGACCCGGACTGCCACTCAAATTCGTCACTTGGCTATGTTTATTTTGTTGAACCACTTCGTCCCGTTTCTCAGTTAAGGGTTTAGTCATTTAGTGTAAATTGATAAGAACGAAACAATTGTATCAGCAGCTAGGCTAGCGTTAGCAGCAGCTGTGCGCACTTCACCGTTATCTAAACCACGTATTACAATGAGGGTTCTTAAGTCGTCACTTAACCCTTGAACTACTCGCAAACGTAATAGAGTACAACGAGCGTATTCAGCATAACTTGAATATTTATCCGAAGTTGCATTCATTGCCTCGAATAATATGTTGGCATAGTCTAATTTACCGGGACAGAGAGGTTTGAACTCACGCTTAAAGTTGGACCACGTCCGGTCATTCGAAACCCATTCGCCTAACCAAACCTTAGCGTCACCCTTAAGGCACATCGCCACGCGAGACAAACATTCATGATCATTCCAACCGTTGGCTTCCCTAGCTCGGTCAACCTCTTCGCACCATACTTCAATGTTATTAATCGATGGGTCGAAATTTGACACGTAATAATGTTGAGACTTTGATGGTTGCATCGTTTTGATTGCTTGCATCAAAGCAGTAGCGAAGGTAGACGCCTCAGAACAACGGGTACTAGACTCCGTGGATTGCTGTCGCGGCACAAGCTTATCTGGTGTAGGAGTAACATCCGCGGGTAAAATACTGGTTTTATGAATGGGACGTGCCCCATCGTTATTAGAACGCGCCTCAATAGGTGAAACCGTACGCAAGTGTGACCTTGATTGCACGCGGCGGGCACTACGAGAGCGATCCTTATTGCGCAATTCACGCCTAACCCGAGAACGCGATCGATGCACTTCAGTTTTGCGAGAATTATGTCGATCTTGGACACGCAAGCCATCCTGCGAAGTTCGATGTCAATTGCCCGAGTCACGGTTTGCACTTTCATCACTATGATCGCGAGACTTACGAGGAATATTATGCTGATTTCGATTACGCAAATCGCCCCTGGAGAGACGTCTCCTCGAAGTAGGTGTCCTTGTTCGTCTCATTATCACAGTTAAAAAAATACAACAATTATGTAACTACAAACAGAAAGTGAAGTAGGCAGTAATTGTAAACAAAACAAAATTTAACAGTTATCTCACTTTCAACGGATTTCCAATTTTTTTCTCTTATTTTTTTGCTGAATTTACTTTTACCTATGTGGGCTATTAAGTCCTTTATCCCACTTCTGATTTTAGGTTCAGAAGAGGGTTAAATTAGACACAACTTGATCAAACTCTGTGTACTTATATTTACAATAGTAATCGACATGGAACATTAGTAAAACAAATACTGCCAACTTCAATTATCAATTCAACAAAGGGGAAAACAAAATGGCTTACGTGACCTTAATAATCACAGACACTAATTAACACAAAACGTCCGTACACTCCAGGACCCGGCGGGCCAGTGTCCCGGTTCTTATAGGGACTGTTCTTATATAGTAATGTTGCGAGGTGGCTGATGACGTTGCCAGGAACTCCTTGCAATATTATACTTAGCGTCTAGCGAAATTACCAGCAAATAACGATGGAATATAGGAAGTGCTTCGTTCCAACCTGTAAAAATGACTCAAAAAATAGTCCAGATAAAATGACAGATTGACTATTGACATTATTTTGTCAGATTTGTCTAACGTCAAAGAAATTCTTTTAGGTAAAAGGGCAAAGACACGTAAATATTCAGCCAATGATGACGTAATCGTAACGAAGTTACTCCTAATTTTAAATAATTAATAAAAATAGAATGACTACATGAAATAAAAAAATATTCAAATTAGTTTCTTAGAATGCTCTATATTATCGAAATCTTAAATAAAAAATGAGGGTCGAAAAAATTGGTCAATGCCCATTAACGTTGAGATGATGATGATGATGAGTCATAATAAGTATCTACCTAGATATATTGTTCATTAGAATAATGCTTTTGTTAAAATTGAATCATTCCATCTTTCTTTTGAAGAGACTGCTGTGATGATTTTTCACTACGAAATAGTCAAACGCAGGCATTTTGGGGAACTGTCTTTTGTTACATGCTTTTTATTAGCTTCACTTGTATGTTTGCTTGTTTGTTTGTCCGTCTCTAACTCTTTGGACTACGAGTGAGCGGCTCATTACTGTAAAATTTCCCACCGTTTTCAATAAGTTCGTTGGTACGTTTTTTTTTTTTAATATCGAACTAAAAGTTGAAAATAAATATAGTTTAAATTGATATTTTTAAAAGCATGTTTTTTAGTTTATTAAACTATATTTATTATTTTGACATTGGAAATGTACTGATGCTCAGCCTAATTTGAATTAAAAAATATGAGGAACAGGGAGTAAAGTTCACTCATCCTTCATAGAAAAGGGAGTATCCTGCGACCAGAAGGGGGTTTTATCTGGCAAGCACTTGCCCGACGGTTGAAGTTGGAAAGTTGTATGTATGCTAGTTGCACGGTAAACTCTGATTGCGAGATGTAGAATTCGTGTGACATCACTATGACGCGTTGTTTATTTGTGGCGTTTGTAGATACCGCAATGAATGTCTTATGATTTTGATTTTCTCAGAATAAAGGAAATGCTGTATCTAGTTTTTAAATAATAATCGGACTGATATTATGTAAAAGTGTTTCTACATACCTAATTAAAGGAAAGAAGATATTTATCATGTAAACCAAACTAAATGCTATCTGTTAATCTAAAGTACTTATAGCTTATAAAGCTTACTACTTTACTCGGTGGTATGCCATAACATCGGCTGCCGGCAGAAGTTACCACCCACCAGACAAGGTCTTGCCGCCAAGCGATTCGTCGTGTTCCGGCGGCATGATGTCTGGTGAAGGTACAGGGGACGGATCTGAGCAGTTGTGTTGCGATGTGTGCCGGGTACGATGTGCCATATTTTGTTGTGTCGGGAGTTTGGTCGTGGAGAGTCTCCAGATCAATCTCCCTCTGGCGCAGCATCGTTGGTCGTGTTGGTCTTGGGTTTAACATTGCATCACCTCGCCCAACTGCCGTCATCCTTCATATTCCTAAGTTTTTTAAGTGAATAGGCTTTTTTTTTTTACATATTATAAACCAGCGCTTGACCGCAATCCTGCCTGATGGTAAGCAGTGACGCAATCGTTGATGGTAAAGCGCACTAGTTTATTAGAGCCTATTCACTCTAGCCTTGAAGACACTCAAATTGTAGTCCGACGGAAACACCGCCGCTGGCAAATTGTTCCAGTCCCTCGATGTACGCGGTATAAAGGAGGAGGCGAAACGCTTCGTCCGGATCGTAGTGGTGTTAACAACGTAAGGGTGGAAACCAGCCGTACGACGGGTCGTCCGCTGGTGGAACGGAGATGGGGAATTAAATCATGGAAGTCCCTCGCACACTCCCCGAAATGCATCCTATAGAACACCGAAAGGCTGGCTACTCTACGCCTGTGCTCTAGGCTTTGGAGACCAACTCGAGTTAGATCAGGGGCACCAATCAGCCTCTTTGCACGTCTCTCCACTGAATCCAAAGTGGCCAGGTGACACTTGGCAGCACCAGCCCAAATGTGGCTGCAGTACTCCACACACTAACGGACCTGTGCTTAATAAACTAGTGCGCTTTACTATCAACGATTGCATGACTGCTTACCATCAGGCGGGATTGCAGTCAAGCACTAGTTTACCTATAATTATTAAAAAAAAAACCTAAAATTTTAATATTGGAAACAACCCAAAAACGATATTACTAACTTTTATCTGTTTTGTGTTAAGACTAATAATGTTACTGACATATAAACTAGTGGTCCTAATTATCAATCATGAAAGTACTAAGTTATAATCGGCTTTTCGCCTCCACAATAAACAGAACCCTTTGTAAATATGCCGACTCAAACTTTTTCACTGTGTATGAGTTGGGTTGACATTTGAGAGTGACACTGTCAAAGTTAACGAAAGCTTTGGACTTCCGGTTTGCAAATCTGCGGTAATCTAATAAAATGACCCTTTTTAATAATGTTAAAACAACTTTTAATTCTAATCTGTTTAAGAAATTAACGTTTCGACTTCAAAGCCGACGTTTTACGGATATAGGAGACCTTTTACAGTATGTATTGAGGGTTTTTTTTGAACCGACTTCAAAAAAAGAAGGTTATAAATTCGACCCTTATGTATCTACCTATGTAAGTCAAATTTAATGTATATGTATGTATGTCGTGCATGACAAAAGTACGTTTCGCGAGCATATCACTAAGATATGTAAGAAAGCGTACAGAAACCTCGGCTTTGATCTTAGGCAGTCACAAGGGTTCACTAATATTACGACTATTAGGGTATTATACGACGCCCTAGTCAGGAGTCACTTGGAGTACGGTGCTGTCATATGGTCTCCACATGAAGCCAAGTACTCTGTCATGCTGGAGCGTGTACAGAACAAGTTCACGCGTCACTTGTACTTTAGACTGTACGGGGTTTATCCATTGTACCCGTTGATGTACCCCACCCTATTTGTACTGGGCATGGTCGGGTACAATGAATTGAGAGTGCGACGACAATTCACTCTTGTCGTCTATTTAATAAAGTTACTCGGGGGCAAGGAGCATAATCCGGGAGTGCTTCAGTGCTTGCGGTTTAATGTTCCAGATCGCTACGTGTGGAGGCGGCGGCACCCGCCACTGTTGGCTGTGCCAACTGCCAGAACCAACCTGCTGGCCAAAGCACCTCTCACGCGAGCAATTCGTACTATTAACGAAATTCAGAATAGGTTGGACATTTTTTCGTGTTACTTTAGTGAATTAGCAAAGGTAGGTTTATACATAATATGTTATGAAAGCAACAATTAGTGTGTTTATTGTATTGTTATAATTATAAGGATGTATTGTTTTAGTTGTAAGTTTGTGCTAAGTGAAGTAAGTTAAGTTGTATTGTTTATTGTATTGTTATAATCATAAGGATGTATTGTTTTAGTTGTAATTTTGTGTTAAGTGAAGTAAGTTATTGTGTAGTTTTTTATAATTTGTGAGCCTTAACTATCGCATTAGGTTTCTAAATCTGTAATGATAGTTTAAGTTTTTAAGATAAATAAATAAATAAATGTTTTATGTTTGTGCGCGCATATTTCTGAAATTACTAGTCCGATTTGAGCAATTTTTTTTTTTGTTGTACTACGTATTGTTCAATTTAGGGAATACTATGTTTCATCAAAATCGGTTCAGTACTTTTTGAGATAGGGTTTTTTTTCGTATTGATGAGAACTTATTCTAACATGGGTTATGGCTGCCACGTGCTATTGTTATGAGGTGAAAAATGTAATTTGCAGGAAATAAAAACTTTTTAGTCGGTGTCTCGAAGTTTCTGTTGTTTAGCTCGCCACCGACTTCTAGAGCCATGACAAAAGTAAATTTATTTTTTCCTCTTAAGTGTTTTTTGAAGTCGGTTTCCATTTTTGTAAAAAGTTTTTTGACGTAATAAACTTGTGCTTGATTTCGATTCCGCCTGATGGTAGGCAGTGATGCAATCGTTGATGGTAAAGCGCGCTAGTTTATTAAGAGCCTACTCACTCTAGCCTTGAAGACACTTAGATTGTAGTCCCAAACTCCAGTCCCAAGGTCCAGTCCTTCGATGTACGTGATATCAAAGAGAAAGTAGAAGTCACCACCCACCAGACAAAGTCTTGACGCAAGGCGTTTCGTCGTATTCCGGCATGATGTCTGATGAAGCCGCACGGAGGACGGGTCTGAGCAGTTGTGTTGTGATGTGTGCCGGGTACGATGCGCCAAATGCTGTTGTGTAGGGAGTTTGGTTGTGAAGGGTCTCCAGATCATCCTCCCTCATTTGTGTTGTTGGGTTTAATATTGCATCAACTCGCAACTGAGTGAATACCTAGTCTCTTAATAAACTAGCGCGCTTTACCATCAACAATTGCTTCACTGCTTACCATCAGGCGGGATTGCAGTCAAGCACTAGTTTATATAAAAAAAGGGTGATATAAAGCAGACGATGACGAATTTCGATTTCGTTTCGTTATGAAGCGATGTTACATTGGCTTTCGATGAGAGGAAGTGAGCCCTAAATTATCACGCGGGCCCAGTCCCAGTTGGCTTACATTCATATCACATTGTCTTCGAATTTTTGACTCTAGGACATTCCGTTTTCCTAACGTTATTTTCATTAATTATTTTGAGATATAGTGATGAAATAATTTATACAGTAGCGGTACCAACGAACCCGACAAATAAATAATGCGTCATGCTGACGTCACACGAATTCTACATCTCGCAATAGAGTTTACCTTTTTTTATAGAGGTATAGGTATATACAGTATGTTACCTAACAGAGGGCGTTCCCGTTAACCCGAAATAGTATAGCATACATACATGCTAAAAAATATTTCCATTCGAAAACAAAATGTTTTAAAATTTTTTCCAATAGCAAAGTATTCAATAAAAATTTTAAATTGACATGTAAAAAAACACACTGTACACGCGAACATGAAAGACGGCAACGTCGCAATTTATTTATACATGACGACTACTATTTTGATTTAAAACAGGAGGTTTCAAATTTATTTCCAATTAGATTTTTTTTTTTCGGATTTTTTTATGCTTATTTTTCTATGCTGATATTTTTATTTTAATCTATTAATGATATATATTAACGAGTTTAAGGGAACGCCCTCTGTTATTTAACATACTGTATATTATAAACCAGCGCTTGACCGCAATCCCGCCTGATGGTAAGCAGTGATGCGATCGTTGATGGTAAAGCGCCCTAGTTTATTAAGAGCCTATTCATTCTAGCCTTGAAGACACTCAAATTGTAGTCCGACGGAAACACCGCCGCCGGCAAGTTGTTCCAATCCCTTGATGTACGTGGTATAAAGGAGGAGGCGAAACGCTTGGTCCGGATCGTAGTAGTGTTAACTACGTAAGGGTGGAAACTCGCCGTACGACGGGTCGTCCGATGGTGGAACGGAGATGGAGGAATTAAATCGTGCAATTCCCTCGCACACTCCCCAAAATGCAGCCTATAGAACGCCGAAAGGCTGGCTACTCTACGCCTGTGCTCTAGGCTTTGGAGACCGTCTCAAGTTAAACCAGGGTCACCAATCACACCTTCGCACGCCTCTCCACTGAATCCAAAGTAGCCAGGTGACATTTCGCAGCACCAGCCCAAATGTGCCCGTGCAACTAGCAAACAGCTACAACTTCCCAAATTCAACCATTGGGTAAGTACCCGCCAGACATAACACCCGTCTGGTCGGAGTTCCTTTTCTATGAAGGAGGAGTGAACTTTACTACCTGTTCCTCATGCCTCCACATTTACATACACAGCAAAGCGCCAGATGGGATTCGAACCTACGAGCAATAAACTTGTAAGTTTTTTAGTTTCAATCAAGAAACGGTTATAACATGAAATTAACTTTGTAAAAATAAAAGTTGTAAAGGAAACAAGGATTTTTTCCTCGATTTACATTTTAGATAACCAAAAAAGCCATAAATAATAATTTAACAAAAACGAAATTTTTTCTCAATAATTATAATCGGTTTTTGATTACCAAACATTGAATATTATATTGGTATGATATCAGTAATCTTCAGTTTCGCGTAAAACCAAACAGTCTCATACAAAGTGTAGACGTTTGCGTATGAATGAAACAAGCATTTGCCGTCCGATACCAGTAGGCAGTAGTGCTGAAGTCAAATTTCTACGTGAAAGTTTAGTAAAACAAGTGCGGGGTGAGCTTTTAATGTCATAAGATGACATTGACACCCCACGCTGACAGCTCCATGAGTGATGCTATTGACAGTTCACTTTAAACACAGTTATTTTTTGTACTCAAACACAAAACACTTGTCCAGTATTTTTAGTAAAGAATCTATGTACAAAATTTCAAAAGATATCACCGCTCGCCTGACCTCACCAGCGGTGCGGAGTCCCTATCTCACTGTGCACTTAGTAGGTACTATAATCTAACGTCAACTGAGTTGTGCGCTCGGTAACCAAACTGCATCAATTTGTAAATGTATTTGGGAAAAAATATAACATGGTTTAGAAATTATTGGAATCGATTCAGTTGCTTATTCCAAACAAACTACGTTCAGGTTTCATTTAAAGAAAAAATAAAGTTGTATAAATTTCCACAGTAAACGTTTTATAAATCTCACCGTGAAAACTGAACGTGGAGTGAGCTGTCAATGTCATTCCACCATGCAAGATGCTAGAGATGACACTATTGACAGTATACAAAACCCGCCACACTGTTCTCAACCCACTGCAACTCCTGAAAGCCAGAATCAACAGTGGAGACCGCCAGAAAAACGCCGAGCAATGAAGCTCGACGAGTCCCGGAGAAACGATTCAACTGTCTTGGGTCCCGCAACGAAATTAATCAGAAAAGAATAGCGGAGGAGTAAGAAAAAAATATTTTTTCCACTTCCCTCCATAATAAGCAGGAGACAGAACGGAACTAGGCCAATCGGCACAAAGGGACATTATTGCAACTGGGAGAAGCCCAGATTGCCAAGCACCACGGAATAACATTTGATCAAGCTAATGGGTCCTAAGTAGGTATTTGCTGTTACAATTGATTCCAATAATAGGTATGGCAAAAGCGCCTGAACGCACGGAAATTAGTACTATTGACAGTATGCTTTAGTTTCTACGGTGACTTTTTGCGAAAATTTCAGCGTAAAAACTGTCGTGAAGTGAGCGTGAAGTAAGCTGTCAATGTCATCCCACCATGCAAAATGCTGGGGATTGACACTATTGACAGTTTGCTTTAGTTTCCATGGTGACTTTTTGTGAAAATCACACTGATAACTGTCGTGAAGTGAGCGTAGAGTGAGCTGTCAATGTCATCCCACCATGCAAGATGCTAGAGATTGACAATATTGACAGTTTGCTTTAGTTTCCATGTTGACTTTTTGTAAAAATCTTACCGAGAAAACTGTGGTGAAGTGAGCGTGAAGTATGCTGTCAATTTCATCCCACCATGCAAGATGCTAGAGATTGACAATATTGACAGTTTTCTTTAGTTTCCATGTTGACTTTTTGTAAAAATCTTACCGAGAAAACTGTGGTGAAGTCAGCGTGGAGTGAGCTGTCAATGTCATCCCACCATGCAAGATGCTAGAGATTGACATTATTGACAGTGACATCTACCAATCCACCCTTGACAGACGTAGTAGATTACAGCCTTGTATTATAGATTTCATGTATAATAATAACAAGTGAGAAATATCACCCGTGTGGCAATAGTGGGTACAATTAATCACAATTAATAAAATTATCATATTTATACCAAAACGTCTTAATTATTATTTTGAAGTTGTGCACAATTTTTTCTTAGCTCTCTATAGTGTGTTATTGGTACTCTAGGGTTCACGTGCCCCGTCTCTTATTAATCCGATGAATAAATACTTCGACGCCAAAACGAATATTTCAGTTTCTGGGGTCACCATCATTTTGGTGGACACGTGGACGGGTCCAAAATGTGGCTTAAAATAACTGAGCTTACTGACAAGCTATTAGAAAGAAACTAATCTTCGGAGTAGTGTCTTTTTTATTTTATGCTAGTTGCGCCCCATGGTTTTACCTGAGTAAGTTCCGATTTATTCCGTGGGAATATTGAGATAAAAAGTATCCTATGTGTTATTTCTGGTTATAAACTATCTTTTTGCCTAATTTCATCCAAATCCGTTTAGCAGTTTTTGGGTGAAAGAGAACAAACATAGATACAAACATCCTCTTAACAAAAGCAAAACGCACCAATCTTTTAGTTTATTAACTAATATTTTTTAATCTAATTATTTTACTGTCACCGCTGATATAATTTAATTGATTATTATTTCATTATTTGGTTATTAATTTAAATTGTGCACTTGATAGGTTATTTTTTTTTATAAATTATAAACTAGTGCTTGACGGCAATCCCGCCTGATGGTAAGCAGTAATGCGACCGTTGATGGTAAAGCGCACTTGTTTATTAAGAGATTATTCACTCTAGCCTTGAAGACACTCAAATTATAGTCTGACGGAAACACCGCCGCTGGCAGATTATTCTAGTCCCTCGATGTACGCGGTATAAAAGAGGAAGCGAAACGCTTCGTCCGGATCGTAGTGATGGTAACAACGTAAGGGTGGTAACTCGCAGTACGACGGGTCGTCCGATGGTGGAAGGGAGATGGGGGAATTAAATCATGCAATTCCCTCTCACACTCACCAAAATGCATCCTATAGAAGACCGTAAGGCTGGTTAATTTACACCTGTGTTCCATTGCTGCTGCACAATTAAATTAAATCCATCCGTGTAAAGTAGTTCTAAATTTAGTCCAAAAGATTCGATTACACACAACCATGCAAACATACATCACCATCATCATCATCATCGCAGCGTTAATCCCAGTCGCATCCGAAGCTTTTCAGCTTTGGAGTCTGGGGTCCGCTTTACCAGTCTTAACTGCTGATTTTTGGCTTAACTTCGATATTTTCCGTGAAGCGACTGCCGTATGACCTCCACAACCCTAAGGCGATATCGAAGCATTGCAGTTAGATCAATTGTTGGACTTTTGAGGGCTCCAACAATCCGTAACGAACGAACGAACATCTAATGGCAGTCGCCATTAGATGTTCGTATGGCAACCGGGACCAACGGCTTAACGTGCTTTCAGAGGCACGACCAGACCAGTGCAAATATTCATATTCATGCATACAAATATTTGCACTGCGCGGGGATCGAAACTGCGCCTCCTTGCGCATCGGCTGCGTTCGCTACCGCTACGCCACGGAGGCTGTCGCAAACATAAAGGTGAACCTAATAAAAACGTGTTAAAAACTTTAGGTACCGTCTCATCATTCCAGAAACCAAGGCCACCCCATCAAAAAGATCAAAAAGATAGCACCTTTAACGTAACAAAAATCTCTTTATTTTAGTATGCAGGAATAAGTAAAAAATATAACTTTGAACATAACCTTACATTACCTCTGAGATATTATCTAGATTCTTGTTTATTTACCGCAGTGTGTTTATTACTGAGCCCGTTACATAATTCGACAAGGATTTATTACTTGGGTGATCCAGCAGTTTTACGAAATATGAGAAATTTGGCTGGAATTTGGCAGTGGAGAAGCGTGCAAGAGGCTGATTGGCGACCCTGACTTAACTCGAAACGGTCTCCAAAGCCTGGAGCACAGGCGTAGAGTAGCCAGCCATTCGGTCTTCTATAGGATGCATTCTGGTGAGTGTGCAAGGGAATTGCATGATTTAATTCCTCTATCTCCGTTCCACCATCGAACGACCCGTCGTACGGCGAGTTTCCACACTTACGTTGTTGACACCACTGCGATCCGCACGAAGCATTTCGCTTCCTCTTTTATACCGCGTACATCGAGGGACTGGAACAATTTGCCAGCGACGGTGTTTCCGTCACACTACAGTTTGAGTGTCTTCAAGGCTAGGGTGAATAGGCTCTTAATAAACTAGCGCGCTTTACCATCAAAGATCGCATCACTGCTTACCATCAGGCAGGATTGCGGCCAAGCGCTAGTTTATAAATTATAAAATAAAAAAATATATAATTATTTTGGCTTTCTTATCTTAGCGGTCTTTGTAATATAACATTGTACTTAACTGCAGCAGTGTCTATAAACGCCTCATGCGGAGAACGCCCCGTACTGACGTCACACAGACGCTGCAACTCGCAAGCAAAGTTTACCAATACACAGCAGACATGAAACACAAAGTAATAAAAAAAAATATGCTAAAAGCTTTCATTAAATCATTCTAACTACACAATAGTATAAAGATAGTTATAAAGATAGTTTAAAGTCGCTCAGCGAGCTATGGAGCGGGCTATGTTGGGCGTCTCTCTGAAGGACCGCATCAGAAATGAGGTGATCCGACAGAGGACCAGAGTTACCGATATAGCTGAGAGGATTAGCAAGCTGAAGTGGCAATGGGCTGGTCACATATGCCGCAGGACCGACAACCGTTGGGGTAAACGAGTCCTTGAGTGGAGACCGCGTCTCGGCAAACGTAGCGTGGGACGCCCTTGGGCGAGATGGAGCGACGACATCAAAAAGGTGGCTGGTAGTGGCTGGCGGAGAACTGCTCAGGATCGAGCTTGTTGGCGTGCCATGAAAGAGGCCTATGTCCAGCAGTGGACGAGTAAAGGCTGA
This sequence comes from Sesamia nonagrioides, assembly GCA_017933935.1. Lineage (NCBI taxonomy): Eukaryota > Metazoa > Arthropoda > Insecta > Lepidoptera > Noctuidae > Sesamia > Sesamia nonagrioides. Next base: position 66,457 of record JADWQK010000574.1, read on the forward strand.
TGATGATGATGAACTACACATTAACTTATAGTTGACATCGCAATAAATCCATGGTAGAAAACTCAAAAAAACTGAGTGAATAGGAAGAAAGACGTTAGATGAGCGTGGTGATGCAACGTTAAACCCAACAACACGACCAACCATGCTGCGGCAGAGGGAGATTGTTCTGGAGATCCTCCACGACCAAACTCCCGACACAACAACATTTGGCGCATAGTACCCAGCACACATCGCAACACAACTGCTGAGACCCGTCCTACGTACGGCGTCACCAGACGTATTTAGAACAGGATACGGAATTAGAAGAAGAAGTAGACTAGTAGAAGCACACTGCACAGCTGCTTCCATTTACACTTGATGCTGATCCCAAACCTGTTGGAAAGAAGCTAAGCAAAACTTGATGATGCATACACTAAGGTGGTATTTCTAAACATCTTAATTTAATCTTAAATATATAAATAGCCGTAAGATATAGCCTATTGTAAATTAGTTTTATAATGTTTTATTTTTAATTTCGTAGTAATTGCAGTATTCTGTACTTAGTAGATAATGTTCAATAAAAATGTATGATACAGACGATAGCACATGAAGCTACTACAATCTTTATTAGATTTTCCACTTTATGTATAAAGCATTAAGGCTCAAGGTTGATTGGGAATATTTGGCAGTTTGTGGTAGCTTGACCTGCTGTCGTCCGTACTTCTTAACTTACATTTATCATCATCTCAGCGTATAATCCCGGTTGCATCGGCGGCTTTTGCATTGGAGCTCGGGGTTCGCTTTCCTACATATACGCCACCATTTCGCAAGATCACTGGCATCCCGAGAGATTGTTCTTCTCTCACAACGTCAAGCCAGCACTTCTTTGGTCTACCTCGCTTGTTCCGGCATAGCAGAGGCGCCATGGCAAGAAATGTCTTGCGCTGGCGGCTTCGCTCCTCTCTGGTTAGTTTATTCACATGAGCGTAACTTATTCAGCTACGCTCATGCGAATAAATGTATTGCAATATCATCAACCTCACGATACCTATATGGTGAATTATTTATACAAACCAAAGCACTTACAACCTACTAGCTTTCCGCCCGCGGCTTCGCCCGCTTGGAATTCGGTTATATCGCGCTTTTCAGATTCCTTATTTTCGGGGATTAATTATCGTACCAATTAGCTTCTAAGTTTACATGTGCATATTCGTTTGCAATATATTGCCTTGTTTTAAACGATACACAGCGCCATCTAGCACCGAACTGGTACGTAGCTAATGATATTTTTGTTTTCCCTGCGGAATATCAAATTTTCCCGGGACAAAAAGTACCCTATTATTTAATCCGATTTTGACTTTACGTCTGCAAAATTTCAAAGAAATCGGTTCAGTAGTTACAGCGTGAAAGCGGAACAAACAAACGAACTCATATTCCGATTTATAATATCAGTAAGGATAACTCTGATTAGAATTCGAGTCTTTTAATTTTGATTCTTTTTAGTCGGAGGGTTTCACCACCTAATTGGGCAAACATACCCTAACTGCAGTTAGGAAACCCATTTTACCAACTTGACTAATAACTTTTAAATTGACCATTTACCTAATAATATTAAAATTATTTTTCTGTATAACTCCAACAAAATTTCCGATTCAGCAATTACAAATAAATACATACGTTCTAATTCTTGTTATAATCAAGTAGCTAATTGTGACATCTGTCAATTCAATGTCAAAACAAAAGTGCAATTTTCTGTACCTATACATACCTACTCAGAAAAACTGCATACTTTCGTACCCTTGCTAGCAGAGACCTAAATTAGGCACACCTACCCCCAGAGAACTCAAAACAGAAGAACGCAAGTCTTAGTGATAATACACCTTACTATATAATATTTCCTTCTCGACTCATTGTCATGAATTATCTCTGCCCAAAAGAAAAGTTAAGATCAATCACAGATAAAAATATCCTCTTTCAAACAAATAAAGTCACAGATTAAAATCACATCATAAAAACTCTCATCATTTTATTGATTTTGCAAAATAAATGACCATCGTGTAGCCGATAACATTTTATGAATATAAAATTTCATTGCGAAGTTGATAATTTTATATTTCTTATGTTATGTTTATTGTTGAACTAGTTCCGCCCGCGGCTTCGCCCGCGTAAATTTCTGGTTATATCGCGCTTTTTAGATTTCGTCGGGAACATCAAATTTTTCCAGGATAAAAGGTAGCCTATGTCCTTTCTCAGGGTCTAAAGATTGTGTAAGTTTGCCCGCGTTCGCCCGCGTGGTGTCGGTTATATAGCGCTTTTTAGATTTTCCACGGAATATCAAATTTTTCCGGATAACAGGTAGCCTATGTTTTTTCTCAGGGTCCAAAGATTATCTGTGCCAAATTTCATCAAAATCGGTTGAGAGGTTTAGGCGGGAAAGCGTAACAGACAGACAGACAGACAGAGTTACTTTCATTTATAATATTAGCTATGGATGGTGAATGTTAAATAAAAAAAAAAACACGTGTAGCTTGGCTTAAAGGCAGGATGACACCTTGTCTTTGCCTGTTGAAAAAAAGGTTTAGTAGCATGGGTTCTGTATAGAATTATTGGCTCTTCGTTGATTTTTGATTGATAAGATGGTCGCAGAGAAATGGAGAAAATGGCGGGAACTAATTATAAATTCTCTACATCTTTTTCTTTCTATTTTATTAAGAAAAGGATATGAAATAACGTATTAGTTTAGTTTCTTAATTAGTCCACGCCTGATGTAACTCGAAGTATTTTTAGTCATCCTGTTTTTAATCGCAACTAAACTGTTCACGAGTATCTTATTTATACAGGACTTAACTGATATATTATCTTCTAAAGTCAAAGTATTTTATTTGTGAAACATAGGTAATATGGTACATGGTATAAAAACTTCTGTGAGTCCTAGGATGGAGAATGCCTATTAGGAAGCATACCATGTGCAGACCGAAGGCTGGAACAGAGTGGATACGAAAGGCGGAAGACAAAGAGTGATGACGTCAGATTTGCCAGATATGCTTAAATAATACCGGGCGAGCCTATTGTTATCAATCGGAAATAAATCCAGAAGATAGAACTCGCGTCCACTAGACCAACCTTTCATGTGTCCTGTATTCTTTTAAACTTGTTCCTTCGCCTTTGTGTCAATATTCTACATCGAACTGTGAATTTGAACAGTCCGCACATCACATCTTGTGGGAGTGTATTCTTTGGCAATATTATAGGCCAATTCTATTTTATTATTTATGTACACACAATAAAATACATAAAGATATGACAAAATTAGGATCTGAGTACAAAGGTGCTGATTATTTCTTAATAAATTTCTGCCAGCAGAACCTGCGCGGCGAAAGAAGTAAAACAGAAATGTAGACAATAGTGTGTAAGAACAAGGAGGAAATAAAAAATAAATATTATAAGTAAAGTAATAATATTAAAAATACCTAAACATATAAAGCAAAAATAATTATATAAGTATTCTTAAATAACTACATAATACTGAAAGATATAAATATGTATAAATAATAAATAAATTCTCACAAGTTAGAGGAAAGGTAATGCAGGGTAAGGTAATATTAGACAGTATTTTGTCATCATCATCTCAACGTTAATGCCAGCCGCTTCCGAAGCTGTTTCAGCTTTGGAGTGTGGGGTCCGCTTTACCAGTCTAACTGCTGATTTTGGCTGAACTTCGATATTAAAATTACAACTCCTCACCCACGGAACCCCAAAAAAAAAGTCAACCACACTCGGGACACTTCATTTAATGTCAATTATTATACTACTAGAGTCCTCGACTTTGGTTCAACAATGAACTGTTTGCATCTGCCATTTTTTGCCCCCAAACTGCACAAAAGTGAGTTATATCGATTCTTTGAGGCGTTAAATTTTAATCTGGTACCGACCCTCAAGATTTCAATGGTGTCTTTGACATTTTAAAATCTCTATTCATTGAGTAATGTTGGTAAGGTAAACTCAAAGAATAATGTGTACAGATGTGACACTCGAATTGAATGTATTTCAAAATGTCGACACAGCTTTTCGGGCGTAGAAAACCATCGACACATTCAGGCTTAAATAGACAAACTCATCGAACGTGGGTAATATTAATAATTACATAGGTATACAATATTTAAAAGCTACGTCCAACCGAAAAGGATAATAAAGTTTAGGTACACACGTGACCAAATAAAATATGAAATTTTATATAATCATCATAGTAACAATACTAATGAATTTGAAAATAATCTTTTTTTTTCTGCGAATTAATTCCATCTTCCCCAAAATTTGGTATTTTTTTAAAGTGACAATACCATTTCATACATTATTATTATGAGTGATCTAACTACGTGCCGCGTGCCTTACCCCCCTTCAACCGCACATGTATACCTAACGTGTTGCCTACCGCACATGTATTCAGTTACCTCGCTTTTTCGAAATAATATTTATTTTTTAGGGGGATTATTTTTTAAAAGTTTAGCCCGGCTTTGTAGGCATCAGTAGAATCAGTTATCGATACCTAACAATACCTTCACAGATCAGACAGAGTTTTCTTAACATATTGTATAATCCACGTCTTCGTTTCGGCAAGTGCTACTGCTTGGAGAAACAAATCTGTATTGATGATTCTATATCAGAATATTCTGACAGGAAGCGTTTCAAACTAAACCATTCAACTAAATCATTCCAATCTTCTTAGACAATTGATCTTGAGGCGGCCATCACTGCAAACAGCGAGCAGCGAGCAGCGTACATCGAGGGACTGGAATAATTTGCCAGCGGCGGTGTTTCCGTCGGACTACAATTTGAGTGTCTTCAAGGCTAGAGTGAATAGGCTCTTAATAAACTAGTGCGCTTTACCATCAACGATTGTGTCACTGCTTACCATCAGGCAGGATTGCGGTCAAGCGCTAGTTTATAATATATATATAAAAAAAAACATATCTTATACAACGTTATTTTTTGTTTATGCAAAAACTGAATATAGTTTGTTCAGAATAAGCAACTGAATCTATTCTAATCATTTTTACACCATGTTATATTTTCTTCTAAATACATTTAGAAATTATTGCAGTGTGGATACAGAGCGCGCGCACGCTGCTTGCGACAGATCATAGTATGTACTTGCATACGGCCAACAGCTAACGTCAGAGGTCAGCGCACCGCGCTCGCCCGCCCTCTCGCTTTGACCATATTTTTGTTGGGACAATCAAGTAGAATAGCAAGCTAGCTCATAACTTTGTGGCTTATCGTCATATGTTTTTGAAATTTTGTACATAGATTCTTTATTTAAAAATACTGGACACGTGTTGCGGGTTTCGCATATATAAAACATGATACTGTATAACTTTTGACTTTTAAAAATTCATTTTATGTGTGTATTAGAAATCAGTTTAATGGTCTGATATTTACTTTGATAAGAGGCTTTAGGTACAGACAGGTGGGTAGTAATTACATAGAGTCTATTCAAATCCTTGTCTCAAACTGACGTTTGTTCCATTTCAACTAATATTAACTTTAGACTGCGACTGGTGTTAATATTGCTAATATTGGATTGAACCAGACATACTTCAAACTGTAGAACAAACCGAACCATTAGATTAATGTTGGTTGAAGTGAAGTTATTTCAAATTGAAATTCTTTATTTGCTTTAAAAGGGGAATTTATGGGATACTAGCTTGCCGCCCGCGGCTTCGCCCGCGTGGAGTTCGGTTATATCGCGCTTTTAGATTTCCCTCGGGAACATCAAATTTTTCCGGGATAAAAGGTAGCCTATGTTCTTTCTCAGGGTCTAAAGATTGTCTGTGCCAAATTTCATCAAAATCGGTTGAGAGGTTTAGGCGGGAAATTAATTATTGGCTCGTAAGTTTCTTTTTTTTTTTTTTTTGATATGGCATCTCGTAGGTGGCCATTACAGGCCGTAACTACTTAACCGGAATTTCCTGTGGATGCCTTAATTAAAATTAAAGCCTCCAGCCAGGGGCACTTAAAACTAAATTAAAATTGGGCGACTACGCACTAAGGGCACCCCCTGTGGGGTGCGAACCTCGGCTTCGGGCGTCGCTAGAGAGGACAGCAAGGGACGGCTGGATCGAATGTATTCTTAATGGTTTGATGACCACGGCGTTTCCTAGTACTAGCTCTGAGAAGAAACGCCGAAATAAACTCAGAGGTCATTGTTGGGACATTATGATATTACTGGCTCAGCTGCGGCGCGGGCTGGCCTTCATCGGACAAGGGACGGGGGAGGGATTACTACGTGGAGATTGGCTCGTAAGATTAAAAAAAGAACCCATGCTTGTTAACATTTTCGCAAACTTGTTTGCGTATACAGTTTAATTTAATATTTTAAATGCATTGTTAAAGACACAAAGAACTTCTGTCCTATCAAAAATTCCGTAAAATTATAAATCCGTTTCCCTACCTTTATTCTTCTTCAGCCTATAGATGTTCACTGCTGGACAAAGGCCTCCCCTAAGGCTCTCCACGCTGACCAGTCTTGTGCTGCTCGCATCCATCGGCTTACCTTCACCAGGTCATCGGTCCACCTTGTTGGGGGCCTCCCTACGCTGCGTCTTCCAGTACGTGGCCGCCACTCCAGAACCTTACTGCCGCATCGGCCATCGGTTCTACGAGCAATGTGTCCTGCCCACTGCCACTTAAGACGCTGTGAATAGCAAACTTTTAGGTATTTGAGGGGGTGAAGCAGACGAAGTGGGACACGACTAGCCCCGCCCACTGCGGGGCGCGGGGCGCTCCGCGCGAGTACATCGATGCGTGAGGTGAGGCGTCGTGCATCGAGAAATACGCACGTTCTATTAAATCTATACCAACCATTCTCTATTCCATCTACATTTAGAACCGTTATTTCACAACCCAACCCGGAGGTACGGTTGGCTCTGTTCGTCACAGTCCCGGTTCGCATGAGACGAGCAGCAGGTTCGAATCCCACATCCGTTCACTTTACCTTGCGATTTTCGAATATGTATATTTTATACATATTTTCATTTTTTATTATTACTTTTGTTTTCTTTTTTCTTTTTATAATGCGCTTTGTCCGTTCTGCTTAAATTTTTTGTGTTATGTCCTTTTTTCATGAAACTGTTAGAAATATATCATTTCTAGAAATTACTATTTATAAACAGCTGTTTAGAGTAACTGTTAAAAAAAATGCATATTCGGATATTTAAAAAAATAAAAGATTTTTTCTTCAAAACTGCAACTCTTATCGAAGTCGGGTTTGTACGAGTGCTTAGAATAACACAACACAAAAAGATTGAAATAATGCAACCATGAATAATGCAACAAAATGGAATCTAAATTTACTGTTTTGAACTATTATCAAATCAACTGTTATTTTTATTGTTTTTCTTTTCTATTCCATCTACATTTAGAACCGTAATTTCACAGCCCAACACCGAGGTACGGTTGGCTCTGTTCGTCACAGTCCCGGTTCGCATTAGACGAGCACCAGGATCGAATCCGACTTTACCTTGCGATTTTCGAAAATGTGTACTTTATACATATTTTCATTTTTTATTATTTTTTTTGTTTTCTTTTTTATTTTTATAATGCGCTTTGTACGTTCTGCTTAAATTTTTTGTGTTATGTCCTTTTTTCATGAAACTGTTAGAAATATATCATTTCTAGAAATTGCTATTTATAAACAGCTGTTTAGAGTAACTGTTAAAAAAAATGCATTTTCGGATATTTAAAAAAATAAAAGATTTCTTCTTCAAAACTGCAACTCTTATCGAAATCGGGTTTGTACGAGTGAAATAGATGGAGGCACTTGGAGGAGGCCTATACTGTTTTGAACTATTATCAAATTAACTGTTATTTTTATTGTTTTTCTTTTTTTAAATTATATTATGAACTAAGAAATTCATGGTTAAATAAAGGCTTATTATTATTATTTATTATTAATTTCTAGAAATTTGTAGAAAGAAAATTATAACGAATTGATTTTAAATATTAGTTTGCATTATAATTGTTACAAAAAGAATATATTTAAAAAGATGGAACAATTACCTACTACAAAAAATACAGAAAATCGGATAAATTAATAATAATTAAAAAAAAAAAAACAATTGCAAATAAGAAATCCAACAAAAAGCATACAACGTAAGGCTGGGGTTTGAACCCGAACACATACAGGTGAAGAAAAATGTGCCGCGAAAAAGTAAAAAGAATAATTACAGAAAAAAATCAAATAAAATATCGGCAAAAATACAACAGTAAATTAAAAAGCATTTATTTCAATTAAAATCTACAAAAAGCATATAATGTAAACCTGGGGTTTGAACCCGGGCAAAAACGAAATATGATTATTCATCAACAAACAGACACGTAAATATAATTATTTTCTGTGCGGGGTAAAGCAAAAAGTGACATAGGTCCGACAAGCACCACGCCTCAGCGGTCACTGTCGCTAAGCATAGAAGTGAAAGAGAAGGCAATGGACGCCGCGATGGAGCGACGTTTCGTTCACGTTATTTATCATTAAATACATTATTTATTTTAGAATATCTTAGTTAAATCGATAAACAAAAACAATGGTTTCATTTACTATTATATTTTACATCGCTCTTCTCAATTTTATCAAGATTTGATGATTAATAATACAGTTACAACTGTTATAAATTCAATTTTAGGGGTTACTTTAGGATTTTTTTCTATCGAGAAAATTAATTCAAAACGTGTTTTGAAAACAATGGTTTCCTGCTACATATAATCAAGATTAATATATAAATTTTTGGCTGCTCTGAAATGTATACATTTGGCTAAAAAATTGTTTTAAGAAGCCTATTTTTACTGAACACAGCGCCTTAAGTTTAGCGACTCGCAGAGCTATGTCGGTGACTTTGGTTCTTCTGCGGATCTCCTCATTTCTTTTTCATTTCCCTACCTTTAGTTTCTAACAATCCCAACACGTGACATTGGCTAAATGCGCAAACCGTGTGAAGCCAAAAAAAGAATAGAAAAAAAAACAAAGAAGGTTCGCGTCTGCGTCCGCACGGGGTTTTTAATCTATGGTTCTAACCAAAATGCCGTTGGGAGTCTATAGGTATTGTTAGATATATTTTATGTGATTCGATTTGTAATATATTGTTTTGAATGAAAGAATTTGGAGTAGATTTAATGGTGTGGGGAGTGAATTTTAGTATTTATTGACCGTGACATTTGGCATGTTCTTTGACTTTCGCTTTGAGGAAATAAAGACGAACAATGATGCCGATCCCCTTATGCACAAACTATATTTAAGTTTCGTGCATATTTTTCTGTCTATTTCATTAAGCAAAGGACGGAATTAATGTAGTTCTTTCCTATTAAATTGAAATGAAATGATATGAAATCGTTTATTACGCAAGTAGGATCGGATCACTGATCACTTTTACACGTCATGTTTATTTTTTATTTTATTTTTTTAACTAGATGAAGCCGGCATTTCCTAACTGACTACCTCTGAGAAGAAATAGCCGAACAAACTCAGGGATCATCGTCTTTTTTCAAGTCCAGACATTAAAAATGAAAATGTTTATAATAATTTACCTTGTAATTACGCATATTGCTTAATAACAATATTTACATGACAGCCTCCGTGGCGTAGCGGTAGCGAACGCGGCCGTTGTGCAAGGAGGCGCGGGTTCGATCCCCGCACAGTGCAAATATTTGTATGCATGAATATGAATATTTACACTGGTCTGGTCGTGCCTCGGAAAGCACGTTAAGCCGTTGGTCCCGGTTAGCAAACGAACATCTAGTGGCAGTCGTTACGGGTTGTTGGAGCCCTCAAAAGTCTAACAATTGATCTCTAAATTGGTCTAACTGCATTGCTTTGATATCGCCTTCGGGTTGTGGAGGTCAGACGGCAGTCGTTTCATGGAAAATGTCGAAGTTTAGCCAAAAATCAGCATAGACTGGTAAAGCGGACCCCAGACTCCAAAGCTGAAAAGCTACGGATGCGACTGGGATTAACGCTGTGATGATGATGCTTAATAACAATACTTAACAGAGCGAACAGCTCAGTCCCAAGCTTTTTTGTCTTCTAAATAATCTGTGATTTTATAATACTTACCCCTTTTGCAAAGTTTGGCCTTTAGTTATTAAATTAGTCCGCGCTTGACATAAATTGACGTAATTTTAATCGCTATGTTTTTAATGACATCTAAAATGTCTACAGAATAATATCTTATATTGACAAAACTAAACTAATATTGGTAATGACATACGGAACTGCGACGTGGTCGTTCACAATGGGCCTCATATGAAGGCTCTATGCTCGGAGTTTCTCTGCGCGATCGAATCAGAAATGTGGAGATCCGCTGAAGAACTAAAGTCACCGACATAGCTCTTCGAGTCGCTAAAATTAAGTGGCAGTGGGTGGGGCGCATTGCTTGTAGAACCGATGGCCGATGGGCCAGTACCACGTACCGGAAGACTCAACAAGGTGAACTGACGACCAGGTGAAGGTAGCGGGAAGCCGATGGATGCGGGCAGCACAAGACTGGTCATTGTGGAAAGTCTTTAGGAAGGCCTTTGTCCAGCAGTGGACCTCTATAGGCTGAACAAGAAGAAGAAGAAACGAATATTTTATCTTCTATCCTTTTTTAGAATAAAATAGAGAGAGAAAGACACATTGAACATAAATTTAATCTAGTTTAAGTCTCTTCAAGGCCAGAGTGAATAAGGTCTTAATAAAATAGTGCGCTTTACCATCAGTGATTCAATTACTGCTTTCCATTAAGTATGATAACAGTCAAACACTAGTTTATTACATTAAAAAAATGTTCTGTCCTTTGAATCCAATGTCCAATGGAAAGAAAAAGATGTTCTGAACTTATTTTTAACTAGCTGCGTCTCGCTGTTTTTCCCGCGTTTAGTTTAATATGTCCGGTCCTATTGGTCGCAGCGCGATGTTATATACCCTAAAGCCTTCCTGGATTAATGGGATATCCAACGCAAAAAGAATATTTCAAATCGGACCAGTAGTTCCTGAGATTAGCGCGCTCAAACAAACAAACAAACTCTTCAGCTTTATACATATATTAGTATAGATTTAGTTTGTATACAAGTAAATTAGGATAACTTCCTTCACAATTCAAACCACCAAACCAAATAGGGACCTGTCAAATCATCATCATTTCAGCGATAGCTTTTTCAGCTTTAGAGTCCGGGGGCCGCTTTACCAGTCTAACAGCTGATTTTGGCTAAACTTCGATATTTTCCGGGAAGCGACTGCCGTCTGACCTCCACAACTCGAAGGCGATATCGAAGCATTTCAGTTACACCAATGGTTGGACTTTTGAGGGCTTCAACAACCCATAACAACTGCCACTAGATGTTCGTATGGCAACCGGGACCAACGGCTTAACGTGCTTTCCGAGGCACGACCAGACCAGTGCAAATATTCACCTGTCAAATATGTATGCATAACTGTAACGTCCTCTAATATTATCATGTATGATATTAGAGTACCATTCAAGTGCCCACACCTGGCATCAAAAAAAAAAAAACTTGTGCTAGATAAACCGTCATTGGTACAAACATAATCGATGTACGGACAGCAGGTCAAGCTATCAGAAACTGTCAGATATTCTCAATTAACCTTGAGCCTTAATGCTTTAGAGATAAAGTTGAAAATCGGATAATGAAATCTGACAGATTGTAGTAGCTTGATGTGCTGTCGTCTGTACTTAACCAAACCCAAGGGCACAAGCTATCAACAAAAATACCTATTGTCATTTCTGAAGAAAGGAAAAAAACTGGCCGCCAAAAAAAATTGTAAGCGGATATGTCAATTTCATTGTTAATCCGAATTCTCGGATCGGGAACTCGCCAATTTTGTATTTTGATATTAAAAATATTAAATTACAATTTCGGGTGACCGGTGAGGTTTTCGAATAATTGTTAATGATGTAACGTAATATTTTTCTTAAAATTCTATGCAATTATATGCTAGGAATTTTATTATGCGTAATTGTGCAGACAACGGTTGGTCAAGCTACCTGAAACTGTCAAATATTCCCACATTCAACCTTGAGCTTTAATTCTTTAGCCTTATAGTTGTAAATCTAATAAAAATAAAATTGTAGGTTGTAGTAGCTTCATGAGCTGTCGTCTGTACGTTTAATTACGTTAAAAGAGAAAGTTGCATCAATTTTTTTTGACCGACTTCAAAAAGTAGGGGGTTACTCAATTCGATTGTATAGGTAATGTATAAATATGCTTTTTTGTGTTTGTTCGCGGATAATTTCGTCGTTTATGAACCGATTTTGATGATTCTTTTTCTGTTGAAAAGTAGACATTCCCGAGGTGGTCCCATGTTAAGGACATCAGGGTTTAATGGTATAAGACCAGAGAAATCAAGGGGATCTTTCAAAAATTGCAGAGCTGTCTAGTGCATTTGTAAGTTTTTTATTGGGCATTTTAAAGCACTACAATTTAATATGGGTCTGGAGTAGATCTGATGATGGAGCCGGGAGACAGGCGACAGAACTCCTCAACGATTCCCAGCAGCTTCCTTGTGTTTATGCTTGAATAATTTGTTTTGATAAGAACCTTACGTCTAGATGGGTTGTGACAATCATTAGGGAGCTGATGCTGAAAACAAAGGTCAGGTTAGGGAACTCCTCAACAATTTATTGGATTCAATTCATTTATATTGATGAGAAGTTTGCATCCATGTGGGTTATAATGAAAGTCTGCAGTAGATCTGATAATATAGACCATTGACAGTCGAGGGAAGTTCTCAACTATTTACAGCATTGAAGTTTAACGTAGGCCAACCACTAGCCGCTGCTACTGACCATGCTAAGTAATGCAACAATCAAAAAAATCAGGAGACTGAATTTAAGTCACGTAATCGTGTCATCTCTAGCAATGGTCATACATTCAGTCCGGTCCCAGAGAAAATTTATTAAAATTGGTTCAGTAGTTTGGTATTTAAACAAAATGTGCTATTTGCTTGCTAGCCTATTCCCAATTATGTTAGCGGCAGCGTCCAGTCTGACCGGATGCAGTTGAACAGTACTATAGGCAACTTAAAATAGTAAAATATATATATTTTTTTTTTACTAAAATAAAACAACCGACTTCCCAAAACAACACTACAAAGTGAAAAATAACTAATTTCGGAAGTCGGTGGCAAAAAAGAATATACAAAAACCAAAGACAACATGATCGTGAACATGTGTATTCGTTTTTGCCACCGACTTCCGAAATTAGTTATTTTTCACTTTGAAGTGTTTTTTTGGAAGTCGGTCATTCTTTCTTTGTAAAAACACAAAAACATTTAATTATTTTAGCAATAATGCTCGCACAGCTGGGTTGTTTCCTGTTTTTAACTATTATAAGTGTCTAGGCATATTATAAGTGCCTAGGCATATTCGCAGAGATCTTTGCTCCCCGCTGAGATTAGGGTTGGCACTGATTTGATCTCTTATTCACAAACTAAATTAAAAAATAATATCGCTTCACCATCAACGATTGCATCACATCTTACCATCAGTTGGAATTGCGGTCAAGCACTCATCATCATCATCTCAGCGTTTATCCCAGTCGCATCCGAAGCTTTTTCAGCTTTGGAGTCTGAGGTCCGCTTTTACCAGTCTAACTGCTGATATGACTAAACTTCGACATTTTCCGTGAAGCGAATGCCGTCTGACCTCCACTTGTTGGAGTTTTTGAGGGCTCCAGCAACCCTTTAACGACTGCCACTATGTTCGTATGGCAACCGGGACCAACGGCTTAACGTGCTTTCCGAGGCACGACCAGACCAGTGCAAATATTCATATTCATGCATACAAATATTTGCACTGTGCGGGGATCGAACCCGCGCCACCTTGCGCAGCGGCCGCGTCCGCTACCGCTACGCCACGGAGGCTGTCAATGAGAATTGCGGTCAAGCAGTAGTTTATAATATCAAAAAAAGGTTATTTAATTTATTTTAAATAACTCTTACCGATATTAGATCTAACTATAGTTAATAACCAAGGAAATTATCTACACTAATATATAAAGCTGAAAAGTTTGTTTGTTTGTTCGTTTGAACGCGCTAATCTCAGGAACTACTGGTCCGATTTCTTAAATTCTTTTTGCGTTGGATAGCCCATTAATCCAGGAAGGCTTTAGGCTATATAACATCACACTGGGACCAAAAGAACCGCAGCATAACTAAACCACGCGAACGAAGTCGCTGGCGGCCGCTAGTTAGGTATAAGTTCCTTGTTAACAACTAAGTACCTACAAATTGTTCACAAACTATGTAGAAATTCCTGCTTAAGACCACACTTGAAAAGTATCTCCATTACTTATTTCTACCACGACAATTTCTTTCACCTTTCGAGAAATAAAATTACCTCAATTAAGACAACACAACAGTATTTATTGCAGTAACACATCTACATAAAAAGATATAAATTTTGACCACACAGGGAAACTAATAATTTACTCTCAGCGTAGATAAGGTGGTGTGTCTACATTGCCGCCTTATCAACGGATTTAAGTGAGAACTCGGCTTTACGTCGTGATTATTGTTGGCTGTGTAAATGATATCTTTAGTTTTGACAAGTTTACTGTTGTTCTTTTTTTAGTTATAATGAAAGATGTTTCTACACATATTATGTAGCGGTACCTACATCACCGCCATTTCGGCGTTAATCCCAGTCACACCCGAAGCTTTTTCAGCTTTGGAGTCTGGGGTCCGCTTTACCAGTCTTAACTGCTGATTTTGGCGAAACTTCGATATTTTCCATGAAACGACTGCCGTGTGACATCCTCAACCCGAAGGTAATATCGAAGCATTGCGGTTAGACCAATTGTTTGGAATTTTGAGGGCTCCAACAACCCGTAACGACTGCCACTAGATGTTCGTATGGCAACCGGGGCCAACGGCTTAACGTGCTTTCCGATGCACGACCAGACCAGTGCAAATATTTATATTCATGCATACAAATATATGCACTGTGCGGGGATTGAACCCGCGCCATCTTGCGCAGCGGCCGCGTCCGCTAACGCTACGCCACGGAGGCTGTCAAGTCAATGTCAACATCATCATCTCAGCGTTAATCCCAGTCGCATCCGAAGCTTTTTCAACTTCAGAGTCTAGGGTCCGCTTTTACCAGTCAAACTGCTCATTTTTGGCTAAACTTCGACATTTTCCGTGAAGCGACCGCCGTCTGCCCTCCACAACCCGAAGGCGACATCTAAGCATTGCAGTTAGACCAATTGTTAGACTTTTGAGGGCTCCAACAACCCGTAACGACTGCCACTAGATGTTCGTATGGCAACCGGGACCAACGGCTTAACGTGCTACATAGCGGTACCTACAAATCAAATACCACAAAAACAAATACACGTCATACTGACGTCACACGAATTCTACATCTCGCAAGCAGAGTTTACAGTGCAATTAGCATACACACAACTTCCCATCATCAACCTTTTTAATCGTCCCACTGCTGGAGACAGGTCTCCTCTAATACAGATAAGGATTGAGCATAATCGCCACACTTGCTCAATGCGGGTTGGCGATTTCAGACTTAAAGTCCAGGTTTCCTCAAGATGTTTTCCTTCACCTTTTAATCAGTCATATACTTAGAAAGTAGATATAACTTAGAAAAGTTACATTGGAACATGACCTGTAGGCCTAGTATGAGTTTTCATTACGAGACTCGATCGTCGATATCGAGCGCGTTTGGCGCTCTCATTGGTTGGAGAGTTCTTACAAATTTGAAGCGGGCCAATCGATGAGTCGAACGCGCTCGATATCGACGATCGAGTCTCGTAATGAAAACTCATACTAGGCCTACTGGAATCGAACCCGCACACTCATACTTAAGAAGGCTGGTGTTTTAAACACTAGGCCGCCACGACTGTTCCTCAAACCTCCACATGATTTGTTCGTAATAATGGCCTCGGTTCCCTTAATCACAGACTAAACTAAAATAATAGCCAGTACATCTCTTTCTTTCTATTTGATTACGAAGAGGACAGAAGATACATATTATAATAATAATAATAATCGTTTATTTTCAGACAAAACAAAAGTCCATAATAAAAAATAATAACTAATAATAAATAATAAAAATAATAATTAATAAAATGTGCACATCACTAGACACTACAAAAAGGGCTTATCAAACCCCCGAATATGAAGTTCAGTGAACCTCTTCAGAAGAACAGTGTCCGTTCTCTCTCCTATCCATTTAAGGGCACCGTTCCGACTCCCCCGAACCCGCCTTACAACCGACGCCACTTTCTTCCTCATCAACGCGTGAAAGCCGTCAACGCTCGCGTCGGCAAACATGCCAGATGCACTACAATATCGAGGGAGGCGGAACAGTGACCTGAAGATGTTGTTATAAAGGACACGCAAGGCGCTATAGGCCCTCTGTGTAAAGCTGGCCCACAAGCCACAGGTGTAAAACGCCTGACAATACGCTTTGAACAGCGTAATTTTGACAGGCGCCGTACACCTAGCGAACCTATGTGCCAGCATATTACCACGAACCGACAGCGCCCTGCGCTCCCTCTCAACATCCTCCTCGTCACTAGCATTTTCTGTCATCACGTGTCCTAAATATTTAAATCTTGTAACTCGACCTAGAGGCATTCCATTGAGCAAAAGTGGTGTGAAAGAGGATGGTTCGACGTTAAAGGAGTTACTTTTGCATTTAAATAGCATGTACTCACTCTTACTCACATTATACTCCAGGCCGTGCTCAAGTGCATAGGTTTCACATAATCTTAACAGCTTTCTAAGACCACCAATTGAGGGGCTCAGCAGCACCATATCGTCTGCATAACTAAGATTATTCACACAAATATTATCAATGTGGCAGCCGACATGTGTACTGCTAAGCTCCTCAACTAACTGGTTTATATATATATTAAACAATCGAGGAGAAGTCAGACCCCCCTGCCTAACACCGCACTCTAAAGAGTATTCATCAGAATATACATTACCCCACTTTACAGCATTTCGTTGGCTGTTGTACCAGAAACTCAACATATCAATTAGATCACCCGGCACACCTAAGTTTCCTAGCTTTGCCCAAAGCTTATTATAAGACACACGATCAAAAGCCCTGGACAAATCCAAGAAACAGGCATACACAGGTGTCTTGCGCTTTACATAATAGTTAACTGTTTCCTTTAGACATAGTATTGCACCCTCTGTAGACAATCCTTCCCTAAAACCAAACTGCGTGTCCCCTAGCGAAGTATATTTAGCAAGTTGTTTATCCAACAATCCATCAAGTACCTTTGCTATTATGGTTGCCAAAGATATTGGTCTATAGTTATTTCTACTTGAGGTGTCGGCTGTTTTATTTTTGACTATAGGGACCACAATAGTTCTCATCAGGTCAGGCGGTAGGTAGGAGTGCCGGATACAGAGCGTAAAATACATAGCCAGTACTCTGCATAAATGAACGCCCGCATGCCGTAGGTGCTCAATACTGAGTCCATCATGCCCAGGCGATTTCCCTCGTTTCATACTTTCTATAACACTGGAAACCTCTTTACTTGAAAAACCTATGGGGTGAGTGACCGCCTGGGGTTCAGATTCCAGCACCCACGGCAATAAGGAACTCACCTGAAAATGCTGCTTAAATGAGTTAGCAATTTCCTTGGGGTCATCACTACCCTCAATGCTGACAGGTAGCTTCACATTACCATTTAGTTGTTTGGTACCCTTCCAAAACTTCTGAAAACTTTTATCAGAGTGCTGTGTGGCAAGGATATCCATTCTTATTTGCTCCTGATTATTTTGACAATATCTGAGTCGCGATTTAAAAATCCTGCGACTCATACACATTTGCTCAAATATAGGTCCACTTTCAGGTTTCCCTGCACACAAATACCATTGATAGTCTAATCTAGCCTGTTTGTGCACTTCCTTTACATGTTTATTCCAACCATATACACATTTGACATTACCTGGCTTTCTAATATTTTTATAGCTTAATATGGATGCCTGACACAATGAACTGATAATATCATTGTACATACAATCAATTATATCTCTATGCCGAATATTATGACACATTTTGTCCGCGCACTCCTGAAGAACCGGAGGAAAATCAATATTTCTCAATTTATTGTTACAAATCTCCCGATATTTATCTATTTCCTCTACTTCCCTTGCGCCCCATATTATCTTATTACATATATTAGACTTATTAGTTTAGTTCTGTCAAGTAACGTACGTTTCAATCACTAAATCTCTCAAAATATCTTTATTTTACAGGACTAAACTCATCATCATCATCATCATCTCAGCGTTTATCCCGGTTGCATCCGCGGCTTTCGCGTTGGAGCCCGGGGTCCGCTTTCTTACTTAATTTCCTCCATTTCGCGCGATCTTTAGCATCCTGTGGTGTGAGATTGTTGGCACGCATGTGATCTCTTACAACGTCAAGCCAGCACCTCTTTGGTCTACCCCGCTTGCTCCGGCCCGGCGGAGGCGCCATGGCAAGACATTTGTGACCCACGTAACATACCGGTTTTCGTAAGACGTGACCGTACCAACGTAGGCGACCCTCCTGCAGTTTGTCCGCTATGTCACGGACATGAAGACTGCCACGGATGCGGGAGTTCCTGAGTTTACAGGACTGAACTAATGTAATCTATTCCAATCCTGTCAAATTAAGCTACTCCATAAACAGTTTAGATGCAATTATAAACATGGCAACCAAAGATACGTCTATTTACGTCAGGAGTGGACTAATTTGACAGGTCTATATTAATACTTTATCTTTTGTCCTTTTCTTGGAGTTTTAACGGGAAAGCTAAGATGAATGTCACGCTCATTTTTCATTGGGCTTTTAAATTATGTAAAGTGTAGCTTATTAAATAAAAGCGCGTGATTTGTGTAGTATATTGCAGCATAGTGGCCACATCATGACTTTGCATCAATTCTCCCTCGTAGACGGCCCACGCGGCCGTTTTTTCAACTATCATTGGCGTTATCCGCCTTTATTGTGAAATATTTTTTTTAAAGAATTTCTATAATTTGTTACACGTGTTATTGGCAAAATTGTGGTATCTATTCCACAGAAGCCATTGATCAAGAGTTGAAGTCCCCCCTCCTCAAGTCATTCTCCTCATTACTGAGGGTCATGATGTCCCTGTGGAATTATCCTCTTCTTCACAATGGTTCGTCATTTGTTACGATCCCTGGCAGCGAGAATAGCATCATGCAGGCCGGTGCCCAGAGAGGAATTTGATCAGTCCACCTTATTGGACTGCGACCTCTGGAACTTCGACCATCCACCTTCCCAGTAACCATCAGATGTTCGAGGTTGTCTCCATCCTTTCTGGCAATATGGCCAAAATACTCCAAAATCCTTCGAAGGCAGATAGAGGAGAGTCTTATTTTAACACCCAGCTCTCGAAGGATTGATGCATTTGTGCGGAATGCATCATTGAACTAAAATTTAATTTAGTTTGTGTCAAGGGAAACAGACAATTTTGTAGGTTTGGAAGAGATGCCATTCCCCCTTTTTGTTGTTTTCTAAATATTCCTTTTTTATTTTATTTGTTTATTTCAACGTTGTGCACAATATTTTGCAATAGTATTGTATAATGTAAAAGCACTTTTCAAGTTTGTGAATGTGAGGCACCATGGACTATAGTTTTTTTTTTATATACAATATATATATATATATATATATATATATATATATAACTTGTTTGACATTGCGAGATTGGCAGTTGAGAATTGTCATGCTCACTCAAATGTCTTGCTGATGGTGGCGCGTGTTGTTGGGTCATTTGGTTCCCTTCAATATGGTTGAGCTAAGTGGGGCTGATGCGCGCGTCATGCTCGTGAACGGGGGCCGTCAGTGGAGACTGGTCATCTCTTAGCTGCCAGTGGGCTTAATTCATTTTTATATTTTAATTAATTTTACATTGTGCTCACATGATAGAAGCAACATAAATATGTAACGAAGAAATGTAACCCATATATTATGATTTTAAAAGAGTGTCCATGGAGTTTCTTGCACGTTCTTCTCCATAGAGATCTACGCTTTGGAACGTGCAATTTAGCTTCACTTTTCTTGAACTGACCGACATTGACTATTCAAAAGTACCAAGTGATGGTTAATTTGAAATAAACGATTTTGATTTGATTTGATTTGATTTGAAACGGGGCCATTGTCAAATATTCCTTTTTTTTTTAATAATTATAAACAAGTGCTTAACTGCAATCCCGCCTGCTGGTAAGGAGTGATGCAATCGTTGATGGTAAAGCGCACTAGTTTATTAAGCCTATTCACTTAAAAAACTTAGGAATAGGAGGGATGACGGCAGTTGAGCGAGGTGATGCAATGTTAAACCGACTACTACTGAAACTAGAGGGAGATTGATCTGGAGACTCTCCAAGACCAAACTCCCGACACAACAACATTTAGCGCATCGTACCCGCCACACATCGCAACACAACTGCTCGGACCCGTCCTCCGAACGGCTTCACCAGACATCATGCCGGAACACGACGAATCGCTTGGCGGCAAGACTTTGTCTGGTGGGTAGTAACTTCTGCCGGCAGCCGATGTTATGGCCTACCACCGAGAGAATTAATATGATTCCCAATCAATCTTGAGCATTGTTGCTTTGGGAATCAATTTGAAACTCTATTAAAAAAATCTGACAGATTGTAGTAGCTCTTTCTTCTTTTTTAAACACCTTGCCCCACGCTAGGAATTTCTCCTGTGCGTCGTGGGTACTAACATACAAGTTCATACATAACCACCCAGACCCGGAACAACTACTTTTTTTTTTATTATAAACTAGCGCTTGACCGCAATCCCGCCTGATGGTAAGCAGTGACGCAATCGTTGATGGTAAAGCGCACTAGTTTATTAAGAGCCTATTCACTCTAGCCTTGAAGACACTCAAATTATAGTCCGACGGAAACACCGCCGCTGGCAAATTGTTCCAGTCCCTCGATGTACGCGGTATAAAGGAGGAGGCGAAACGCTTCGTCCGGATCGTAGTGGTGTTAACAACGTAAGGGTGGAAACCAGCCGTACGACGGGTCGTCCGCTGATGGAACGGAGATGGGGGAATTAAATCATGCAATTCCCTCGCACACTCCCCGAAATGCATCCTATAGAACACTACTACTTGTAGGTCATACAAATATTTGTTCCGTGCGGGAATCGAACCCGGGACACGCAGCGCAGCAGTCAGTGGCTTAACCACTGCGCTAACCATTCAGCCCAGTCCTATACGTCATCTGTACGTATATGTTACCCCCCACAACTATGATAGCCTTTCCCTGTGATTATATTCCGGGAATTCTATTCAATGTGCGTAATCTATCATCCAATATTACGATCTAAGTGATTGGATATTGCCATTTTGGGTCAGCTAATCACAACCGAGATTCGACAGCGGATACAAAGACCAATTGATGGATTCTAGGAAAACGGGGTTTATGAATATTTGTCCTTAATCTTCGGTAACTAACTTGTAAGTAAATAGGTCGTCAGGATAATATAAAAGACTAGCTGCCTCCTGTGGTTTCACCCGCGTAAGTTTTGATGCCGTCGAAATATCGGGATAAATATTGTTACGAATGTACCTTATGTCGTTGGCATAAGGTTCAATATTGCGTGACATGCAGTGCATAACTTCTAAGTGCTATATCTCGAGACCTAGGTATTAGAGAGGTACAATATGAAAACGCATTGCTTGACTTAGGGTGGCCTATCTAATGGTACAGATTTCATAAATATTGTTAACAGAGTGTCGACATCGAAATTTCCAGTAAATCGTCTCCGGCAAAGTACCTATTGGTACCTACCGAACGTACTCGAAATTATACGCTATTATTATTGATTCTGGACACATCTGGAATATTCGATCAGCTGATCTATACAACGTGTAACATAAAGGGTATATATACAGTATGTTAACTAACAGAGGGCGTTCCCGTTAACCCGAAATAGTATAGCATACATACATGCTAAAAAAAATATTTCCATTCGAAAACAAAATGTTTTAATTTTTTTTCCAATAAGAAAATATTCAATAAAAATTTTAAATTGACATGTAAAAGAAACACACTGTACACGCGAACATGAAAGACGGCAACGTCGCAATTTATTTATACATGACGACTACTATTTTGATTTAAAATAGGAGGTTTCAAATTTATTTCCAATTAGATTTTTTTTTTATTCGGATTTTTTTATGCTTATTTTTCTATGCTGATATTTTTATTTTAATCTATTAATGATATATATTAACGAGTTTAAGGGAACGCCCTCTGTTATTTAACATACTGTATAATAAAGGCATGGCATCTTTACATGATATCAAACGATATTTGAAGGGTTTTTTAATCCTATCTCTTTATGTTAAGAAGTTATGAGGAAAAACACCGCCTGTGATAGGCTACTATCATACTAGTCGCACAGAGATATTGAAGACATTTATCGGATTTTGGCAAGTAACGTGACGGGTAACGAGTAGTTATTAACGTATGTAGTGTGCTGCCACGTTTGTTATGATTTTATTTTAAGAAACACACGAAACCGAAAATTTGGTACGAATTTTTTGAGTATTTTATTTTGAGTTGAAACCCTTCCGATATCGTTTGATATCATCTAAAGATGCCATGCCCTTGGTATGTATATACCCTTTTTGTTACACGTTGTATAAAGCCCCGTGACGCCAGCGGGCAGTCAGTCTGCAGTCGACTACCGAGACGAAGCAAGCGCGACTGCGACAACTGTAACAAGAACTTTGAGGACTGCGTGAAGTACATCTGTAGTGTTATTGTGTGTTTACGACACGGACTTCGTGGACGTAAGGGAAGACTTCGGTGGACATCAGCTACGTTCTACTTGTCATTGCCTTTGATAGACTGTACCTTCGTTGCCCATAAACTTCGAAGCCCTTAACCGGCATTTTAATACCCCTAGCCCCTAACAATATCATATGTGTTATTTCTGGTTTTAAACTATAACTTACAAACGCCACAAATAAACAACGCGCCATACTGACGTCATACGAATTCTACATCTCACAAGCAGAGTTAACCGTGTAATTAACATACATAAAACTTCCCAACTTCAACCGTTGGGCAAGTGCCCACCAGACATAACACCCGTCTGGTCGGAGGAACCTCCCTTTTCCATGGAGGATGAGTGAAGTTTACACCCTGTTCCTCATGCCTCCACATTAACTAAGTATATGTGTGCCAAATTTCATCCAAATCCATTGAGTAGTTTTTGCGTGAAAGATTAACTAGTATACATCCATATGTATACAATATGTAAAGAAAACCCTGTCCGATCCGTGAAAGTATTGTTAGGTATCGATAACTGATTCTACTAATGCCCACAAAGACAGGCTAAACTTAAAAAAAAATCCCCCTTAAAAAATAAATATTATTTCGCAAAAAGAGGTAACTTAATACATGTGCGGTAAACAACCCATTCCGCGGGCGGCGGGGGGCAGGGCGCGCGGCACCTGTGACGTGGTCGCATCGCTATTCGCTTATAATAATACCGGTGTTGTCACTTTTTTAAAAATTACCAAATTTCGGGGAAATTGGAATTAATTCCCGGGAAAAAAGGATTATTTCAAAATTCATTAGTATTGTTACTATGATGATTATGTAAAATTGTATATTATATTTGGTCAAGTGTTTACCTAAGCTTCATTAGCCTTATGGGTCGGACAGGGTTTTCTTTACATATTGTATAATTATTAATAGGATTGGTATTTACATATTATTTTTTTTACATTATATACCAGTGCTTGACCGCGATCCCGCCTGATGGTAAGCAGTGATGCAATCATTGATAAAGCGCACTAGTATTTTTTATAAACGTTGCACCTACACTAGGAATTCCACTCCTGTATCGTGGGTGCGTTTACAAACATATGTATAAACTCACATAGACAAACATCCAGACCCGGAACAACTACCTGTAGGCCATACAAATATTTGTTCCGTGCGGGAATCGAACCCGCGACACGCAGCGCAGTAGTCGGTCACTCAACCACTGCACCAACCGTGTCGTCAAGTTATTAAAGTCGATTCAAACTCCAACTCAAACTCATTTATTGCGAAAATGGGTATTATAAACATCGATTATTCACTCTAGCCTTGAAGATCTATATGTTCATATTGTTCATACTAGCAGCCGCCAGCGACTTCGTTCGCGTGGAATTAATTATGCTCCGCTCCTATTGGTCGCAGCGTGATGTTATATAGCCTAAAGCCTTCCTGGATTGATGGGCTATCCAACGCAAAAATAATTTTTCAAATCCGATCAGTAGTTTCCGAGATTAGCACGAACAAACAAACAAACATACAAACAAACTCTTCAGCTTTATATATTAGTATAGATTACGCAAATGAATTCACGGTCAGAAACTGGTATATAGCAATCTACATACCAGTTTCTGACCGTGAAATAATTTGCGTAATATGAACATATGCCAAATTCTAAATGGATCACCTAATAACACTTTGGCCGACCCGTAATTTGAACCCAGGACCTCATATTCAGCAGTAACGCTTCTTACTACTAGTCCCACGGTGCTACCACTAAGGAAACCATTACTTACTTCAATATACGCTAAGGAGACGTTGCCTACCTTTAAATCAACATAATGTACATATTACCACGATAACACGGTAAATTACTACCTCGTAATAAAGAGAAAACTACGGGCAACGCAGCGGGGCGTAACACTATTACTAAAATATGAAATTTTCTGACATTTTCACACAAAAACCTTGTTTATCTAGCCAGTTTTTGAGATGGGACTGCGGAATATTAACTTAAGCTTTTATGAAAATCTTGAGCTGAAATGAGTTTTGTGTATGAACTAGTGACCCGCCCTGGCTTCGCATGGGTGTAATGTTGATACTAAATACACTACAGAAAAACTGTGAACATATAAAAAACATAGCGGCCTGCCACCGCTCCTGTCACCCCGGCTGGCTGCTCCCGCCCGCAATTTTTAAATCTGCAATATCTTTGAAAATATAATTTAAATCACATACTGTAAAGGGCAATCATCATCATCAACCTTTTTATTGTCCCACTGCTGGGCACAGCTCTCCTCTCGTACAGAGGTTATTCTGCTCTCGAAGCCCTCAATGCCCAGATCAAAGTGTCCTCTGCTCTGTGACGGGTGGGGAAATATTGGGAAAACATAAATTATAGTTTCTCAACACATTCCCAGTCTACCCATAAAAAATCATTTAAATATGTCCATTAGTTTAGTCACAGGAAGTTATTTTTCATTTTTCCGATTTTCTACATGATGTACATGTTGATAAGGAAGCGCTTACAGGTTAATGACCGCCGCATCCTGCGGTACCAAACTTTGATAATAATGGCGCGAAAAAAGCAAGTCGATACAGGATCGTGCTGCCGCCGATCGGAGGTCAGTGAACCAATATTTTTACAGGATGTTCTATTCCGTTCGCGTTTGTTATGCGATTTAGTTTGTTTGAAATTTTCATTTTTTATTTTTGATGCTAGGTTTGATTCTATGGTTTAGGATTATTCCTATACGAACAATGCTAATTAGCATTGTTCGTGTTTTTATTTATTCAAATCAAATCATTTATTTCAAATAAACCAGTTACAGGCACTTTTGAATTGTCAGAAGGTCGGTCAGTCAATAAGATGAAGCTAGTCGCGCATTCCAAAGAGTAGGTACCTATGGAGAAGAACGGGCAAGAAACTCCATGGACACTCTTTTAAATTTTCAAGCTATTGTTACAAATATTTGATTACATCATTCATGTTGAAATCAACCGTGTGAGAACGATGCAGAAATATATTGTACGCTGAGAGCGTCCATTAAGGAAAACACACAAAAAACAATTCAGAAATTAAAATACGCCGTGGCAGCTAAGAGATGACCAGTCCCCTCTGACGGCGTCCGTTCACGAACATGACGTATGGATCAGCATCATTCAGCTCAACCATATCAAAGGGAACCCAATGACCCAACACGCACGCCACCATCAGCGAAGACATTTGAGTGAGCATGACATACTCTTTTAGCGCGTAGGGCGTGTTGTGTAATTAAAACGCGAATAGATAGAACGTTGTATATTGCACGTAAGTCTAGAGTACAATGTATGCTATGAACTACCTAATTACAAGAGGAGAGACGCGACTATGTTACAATAATAATGCGTGATAATATGATATATGATAATGTGATAATGTGAGAAAGGGATGTCTTACGAGCTATGCACAAGCTTAAATACTAGACAATAATATAGCTATCTCTAAACCGGAGTGGGGCTGACTGATCGGGCGTTCTTGATGCTGATTTGTTGATCGTGGAAGAACGTGCCGTCTGATTGGCCGGTGGACCGGGGCCGCGCCTTCGGTCCACGTGCAAGGCAGTTCGGTATGGTCAGCGCGCTTTCTCCGGCGGTGCACAATAGGTTGACAGAATCGCGTCGTCCGCGGAACTTTCTCCAACGAACAATGGGTTAACCAACAGATGTCCGACAATGTGCGACACCCTCGCTGAGACGGTCAGGACCCACGCTCTTTGTCTTACATACGCGCTTTGTTTTCCAAGATCCTTGTTCTGGTATGATTTATATGCACCCTTTCGCGGAAGGTCGTCAATCGTTGGGACGTCAATAGTTGGGCAATCCTTTGTGTTATTGTTGTATTGTAGCGACTGCGACCATCGCTACAGTACTCTCCCCCTCACGCGAAATATACGTGGCGTGCAGGCGTCTTAACGATCCTGCCTGACCTAGTACGTTGTTCTCTCGTATGCTGGGCTGGGAGTAGGCTGGATTGCTCGTCTGCGGTTGCTGCAGGTGCTGGAGTCTTGGCTGTGGCTTGCTCGTCTGTGGTAACTGCAGGTGCTTGACTGGTCTCGCTGTTTGTTTGCTTGGGATCATCTTCTGTGTTGATAGTGTACGCAGGTTTGAGGCGATCGATCGATATGTTGCTTGATCGTCCGGGTAGTTGTATTGTGAAGTACTTTTCCTTGCGTTCGATGATCGGGTATGGACCTTGGTATGGATGCTGCAGAGGTTTGCGGACGGTGTCGTCGCGTACAAACACGTGGCTACATGTTTGTAGATCGTTGTGCACGAACATACATCGCTTGTTTGCATGCGATTTGTATGTGGGTGTGAGCTTCGTGATGATGTCGTGCAGGTGATTGACGTAGTCGTGATCCATCGTCGGTGTGGCTGGAGTTGGTGATATGAAGTCACCTGGTAGGCGTATAGCTTGACCGTAGGTGAGTTGCGCTGCGCTTGTGTCAGAGTCGGAGCGGATAGCGGCTCTTAGACCCATTAAAACAGTAGGCAACTCGTAGATCCATTTGTTGCTGTTTTCTAGTCTAGCCATGAGTGTGGCTTTCAACGATCTGTGCCAACGCTCGACGATCCCATTACTCTGCGGGTGGTAGGCAGTAGTACGGGTTCTGTCTGCGCCGAGTAGTTGAGCTAGGTCTTTGAATAGTCGACTTTCAAACTGTCGTCCTTGATCAGTTGTGATTCTTATTGGACAACCGAAACGGGATATCCAGACTTCGTATAGCTTTCTTGCGACGGTTTCAGCGGTTGTCTCTTGAAGTGGTACAGCTTCAGGCCATCGAGTGCACCGGTCGATCATTGTGAGTAAGTATTTGTGTCCACATGCTGATGTAGGCCAGCCAGCCAGAGTACAATCAAGTCAATAAAAAAAGACTAACCCTTGTTGGGTTAGTCTTTTTTAAATGCCATACAGCACATTCGTACATTGCGCTCACACGTTTGCCATGCAATTATACAACACTAAGAAACTGAATCTACACAATGCTAAGATAGCTTTTTCCAAGGTTCAGCAGCTCCAACAGTGTTCCCGAATACTAAGTTTAGCTCCTGTGCAGCTGTATAAGTGCCGAACTATTGTTGTATTGTCAGCACCACTCTGTATACAAAGTATAGTACCTATGCATAACTTATTATGTAGCCGTGCGTTCCACGCACTCAAGTTACGCCAAACTTTAACATAATATATTTATAGAACATTTTCCGTATTCCAGTATTCAAACACCTATTGGATCTATCGATTTAAAAAGTTTTAATTCAAAAAGTTTGTTTTTGTATCGATTTTCAATTATAATGAGTTAATGTGTATTGTATCCCTTAGCAATCATTTTAACATAAAATTTATTTGTTTTGGGTTGTAATGATTTGAATTCTATTTGAATTATATTCGTCATGAATGGTGCTATGTGCCGTTCTGATGGCCTACATATTATGCGATTATGCGTATATGTCTAGAGTTCTGTGCAAAAAAGTCATCATCATCTAGGCTTTAAACCCAGTCACATCAGAAGCTTTTTCATCTTTTGCACTCTGGGATCCGCTTTACCAGTCTAACTGCTGATTTGACTAAACTTCGATATTTTCCGTGAAGTAACTGCCGTTTGAGCTCTTCAAGCTGAAGGCGACATCGAAGGATTGCAGTTAGAACAATTGTAGGACTTTTGAGTGATCCAACAACCCGTAACATCTGCCATTAGATGTTCGTATAGTAACCGGGACCAACGACTTGACATGCTTTCCGAGACACGACCAGACCAGTGCAAATATATATTCATGCATAAAAATATTTGCACTGCGCTGGGATCGAAACCGCGCCTCCTTGCGCAGCGCCCACGTTCGCTACCTCTCCGCCACGGAGGCTGTCAGTTCTGTGAAAGAAAGTCATCATCATCCCAGCGTTAATCCCAGTCGCATCCGAAGCCTTTTTCAGCATTGGAGTCTGGGGTCCGCTTTTATCAGTCCAACTGCTGATATGGCTAAACTTCGACATTTTCCGTGAAGCGGCTGCCGTCTGACCTCCACAACCCGAAGGCGACATCGAAGCATTGCAGTTAGACCAATTGTTGGACTTTTGAGGGCTCCAACAACCCATAACGACTGCCACTAGATGTTTGTATGGCAACCGGGACCAACGGCTTAACGTGCTTTCCGAACGACTGCCACTAGATGTTTGTATGGCAACCGGGACCAACGGCTTAACGTGCTTTCCGAGGCACGACCAGACCAGTGCAAATATTCATATTCATGCATATAAATACTTGCACTGTGCGGGGATCGAACCCGCGCCACCTTGCGCAGCGGCCACGTCCGCTACCGCTACGCCACGGAGGCTGACAAAGTTCTGTGAAAGAAAGTATCCTACCAAAAACCAAGTTCAATATTATGATATGGTGTGGTTGTCGATTTCAGCGACATACTTATTGAGATCTAATTGGGTACCAAGGTCTGTATATGATCATGAAATTTATTTATAATAATATGTAATTTTCTGAAGTAAATTTTTAACATAATTTCTTGTTTCTTTTCTGGTATGATAACCTTCGATATTTATAAATGACTAGCTTTCCGCCCGCGGCTTCGCCCACGTGGAGTTCGGATTTTAGATTTCCCTCGGGAATATCAAATTTTTCCGGGATAAAGGTAGCCTATGTCCTTGTTCAGGCTCTGAGTAGTTTAGGCGTTAAAGCCGGACAAAGAGACAGACAGAGATATTTTCGCATTTATAATATTAGTATGGATTAATAAATTTTAATAGTCTTTTTAATACATAATTATTAACACACAGCAAATAACGCATGTTCTATTGAACCTTATCATTGAAGAAATGCACAACATAATGGGCCTTCTAGGAAAGCTCAGGGCCACTTAAAAGGCAATGGAGAAGGCTTTGCTCGGGGTTTCACTGCGTGAACAAATCAGAAATGAGGACATCCGCAGAAGAACGACCATAACCGACATAGCCCAAAGAATTGCAATACTTAAGTGGTAGTGAGCCAAGCACATTGCCTGTAGGACCCATGCCCGATGGGGCCGACGGATTGTCGAGTGTCCACTAGGCACCGGAAGACGCAGCGTGGCTAGGCCCCCGACAAGGTGGATCGACGGCCTAGTGAAGGTCACTGGAAACTGCTGGATATAGGAAGCGTAGGACCGGTCATTGTGGAGATCCCTGGGGAGGCCTATGTCCAGTAGTGGACGGCTTTCGGCTAAAACCATGATAATGGGTTGTGTGAGTAAGGCAGTCGCTGCGTCCGATAAGACTGTAAGCCACATCATTTATTAATGTAATGTATCCAATATGAGTCCAGTAGGAATAATTCAGTAAGATCACTGAATTTGGACAGAACTGATGAAGGTATGTTCCATACAATTCTATCCCAACCAAATGGAGACGATGCGAAAGGTTTGTTCAAATTCGACCATGAATTTGAACAAACCTTTCGCACGTGTTAAGAAAGTGCAATGTTTAGGTTACGATGGGACTGATATACGCTATGCGTAAAAGCCTCCTCCTCATCATCATCTCAGCGTTAATCCCAGTCGCATTCGAAGCTTTTTCAGCTTTGGAGTGCGGAGTCCGCTTTACCAGTCTAACTGCTGATTTTTGGCTAAACTTTGAAATTTTCATAAAGCGACTGCCGTCTCACCTCCACAACCCGTAGGCGATATCGAAGCATTGCAGTTAGACCAATTGTTGGACTTTTTGAGGGCTCCAACAATCCGTAACGACTGCCAATAGATGTCCGTATGCCAACCGGGACCAACGGCTTAGCGTGCATTTCGAGGCACGACCAGACCAGTTCAAATATTTATATTCATGCATACAAATATTTGACAGCGTGGGGATCGAAACCGCGCCTCCTTGCGCAGCGGCCGCGTCCGCTACCGCTGCGCCACGGAGGCTGTCAAAGCCCGTATATGTATGCGTATAAGCCCCTACAAACCAATAAAAAAAATACTGTAAGCTCATCCTAACCTGGTTTGGAAAGAGCTAGGCAGATAGTAAGGCTCACCCTCTGTTACGTGGAACTAACGTTAACAAAACTGATAAAATATGAGTATACCAAATACCTTTATCCCCTCTGGAAACACAAACGAGATTGCACATTTATCCTTATTGCGTCAAATTCTGTAGCAAGTCATCTGTTCCACTCCGCCAGATTCCTCCGCATCCAATCCGGTTTACATCACACAATGTGCCGATCTCGGCTTAACCTAAATTCAAAGAAAACACTTCGCTTGTCGCTGTACTGTAAAATAAACTTATAGCATAGGGGATGAGTTGTGAAACTATACATAGTGGTGCTGACAATACGACAATAAATGAAAAAACAAACAATGCTGGTTCATAAGAATAATCCTAAACCAAACAAAAAAAAATCTAGTATCAAAAATAAAAAAATTAAAATTTCAAACAAACTAAATCGCATAAAATTGCAAATGGAATAGAATATCCTTTAAAAATATTGGTTCACTGACCTGCAGCACCACTCTATATAAATCGAGGTGTAGGAGACAAATAATATAAATAGCCTATTATACATGACTGCGTTCTCAAATCTGTGTGGTTTTCTTCTTAAAAGGATCATTTCAAAGCATGTGGTCCTCATATGATCAGCTGCTCTTTTTTTGGACATTATAAGTTTGTGCTTAACCGTGATCCCGGCTGATGGTTAGCAGTGATGTAATCGTTGATAGTAAAGCGAGCTAAGTCATAAAAATGTTTATTAAGTGCGAGAATCGAACCCGCGGCACACAGCGCAGCAATCTATAGCTTAACCACTACGCCACCCGCCGCTAAATTCATGAGAGACCTTAGCAATTACAGGGTTCAGCAGATTGATCGCCTGGATTGTGGCTAATAGATTTTAGAGTGTCTGGGAGTTCCTAGAGAATAAAAACGAATAATAATAAAAAAAAGTTAAAACTAAAACCCAACTACGACAAAAAACGACGCTGAAAAAGTATAAAACAAGATTTTCAGAATACTGAACTGAACAAAGTTGCTAATGTAGTTGCAAGTAAATGGACACAGTAGTAATGTCATACAATACTATTCTAAAGTATGCAATATTCACTATGTAGAGACAAATTTTCATGTTTAGAAGGCGTAGTCACACGTTACATATACCTACCTACCGTAGCACTTTGACAACGTGTGACTACGCCTTCTAAACATGAAAATTTATCTCTACATAGTGAATATTGCATACTTTAGAATAGTATTGTATGACATTACTACTGTGTCCATTTACTTGCAACTACATTAGCAACTTTGTTCAGTTCAGTATTCTGAAAATCTTGTTTTATACTTTTTCAGCGTCGTTTTTTGTCGTAGTTGGGTTTTACTTTTTTAACTTTTTTTATTTGTACTATTTTGGTGTTAAAGTGTATTTGTGGCGCATATTATTAACAAAAGTTAAACTGATGAACTAAAAACTAGGTACTTGACATATTACATCTACACGCACATATAACAACATAAGCCCGAAGGCATATAGTGCAGAGGCCTTTTCATGGGAGATTTAGCCAGTTATCAAACTGCTTCCGCCTTCACCGCGTGGAGTTACTCCCAGGTTATGTCGTTTTCATTAGTGCATTACATATTCTAATAATGTTCACACTGCTCTACATTGCATAAAGCGATTCACAGTTCCCGTGATCCGCGCTTTACTCTTATCGCTCATATTTAACATCATTAAAGCATTCTTGTAATTATGTACAAGCATAAAGCACTCGTGAAGCTCTTTCACGTGATACCAAACACGGTATATTTATTTTAATTTTATATTAACATAGAACTTTTTGTCCGCTAGAGGGCGCAATACTAAATAAGGTGACAAGCTTTATAGCTCATAACTAACAGAATATCAAGGCCCTTCTAATGGTACTGCAGTAGTCTTATTCTGATAAGTAGTAACGAAGCTATGAACGAAAAGATGTGAATTATATGCAACCAGCCCATGAATACAGGTAAAGTCACACGCAAATGCTAGCAATATATATATATATATATATTCAAAATGTACAAGTAAAGCGCTTTCAAATGATACCAAACACGGTATATTTATCTTAACTTATTTTTTTTACTCTGTATGTTTTGTCCGCTAGAGGGCGCCACAGTAGATTTTGTGAAACCCCATATAGCCTATAACCAGCGGACAATTAAGACGCTTCTAATGATATATCATTTGTCGAATTCTGATTAGTAGTTTAGAAGTTACGAGGGAACAGATGAACATACATACATACATACATACATAGCCTGTCAAAATCATAACCCTCCTTTTGCTTTGCCGTAGTCGGGTAAAAAGGAAAGTATATTGTCTGCATGTAGAATTTGCATGCTTCTATGAAGCAAAACATGTATGTTCCACCATTGTTCAATAACCTTTCTATACTATGTCTGTCGGCGCAAGGCTAATCCTCAGTAACTCCAACTACGACAAAAAACGACGCTGAAACAAGATTTTCAGAATACTGAACTGAACAAAGTTGCTATGTAGTTGCAAGTAAATGAACACAGTAGTAATGTCATACATACTATTCTGAAGTATGCAATATTCACTATGTAGAGACAATTTTCATGTTTGGAAAGGCGTAGTCACACGTTGTCAAGGGGCTACGGTGGGTAGGCATGTAACGTGTGACTACGCCTTTCCAAACATGAAAATTTATCTCACATAGTGAATATTGCATACTTCAGAATAGTATTGTATGACATTTCTACTGTGTCCATTTACTTGCAACTACATTAGCAACTTTGTTCAGTTCAGTATTCTGAAAATTTGTTTACTTTTTCAGCGTCGTTTTTTGTCGTAGTTGGGTTTTAGTTTTTTTACTTTTTATTATTTGTACTATTTTGGTGTTAAAACGTATTTGTGGCGCATAATATTAACAAAAGTTAAACTGATGAACTAAAAACTAGGTACTTGACATATTATTATTTATTTATATATTATAAACTAACGCTTGACTGCAATCCTGCCTGATGGTAAGCAGTGACGCAATCGTTGATGGTAAAGCGCACTAATTTATTAAGAGCCTATTCACTCTAGCCTTGAAGACACTCAAATTGTAGTCCGACGGAAACACCGCCGCTGGCAAATTGTTCCAGTCCCTCGATGTACGCGGTATAAAGGAGGAGGCGAAGCGCTTCGTCCGGAACGTAGTGGTGTTAACAACGTAAGGGTGGAAACCAGGCGTACGACGGGTCGTCCGATGGTGGAACGGAGATGGGGGAATTAAATCATGCCTTTCCCTCGCACACTCCCAAAAATGCATCCTATAGAACACATCACATATTACATCTACACGCACATATAACAACATAAGCCCGAAGGCATATAGTGCAGAGGACATTTTATGGGAGTTTTAGCCAGTTATCAAACTGTTTCATCAAACTGTCACCGCGTGGAGTTACTCTCAGCTTCAGTCGTTTTCATTAGTGCATTACATATTCTATTATTGTTCACACTGCTCTGCATTGCATAAAGCGATTCCCAGTTCCCGTGATCCACGTTTTACTCTTATCGCTCATATTTAACATCATTAAAGCATTCTTGTAATTATATACAAGCATAAAGTACTACAGACCGATATCCCTCCTGAGCCATGTCTACAAGCTGTTTTCTAGGGTCATCACGAATCGTCTCGCTCGCAGGTTCGACGACTTCCAGCCTCCCGAACAAGCAGGCTTCCGAAAAGGCTTTAGCACCATAGACCACATTCATACGCTGCGGCAAGTTATATAGAAGTCCGAGGAGTATAACAAACCACTATGCTTGGCGTTTGTGGACTATGAGAAGGCCTTCGATTCGATTTAGACTTGGGCGGTGCTACAGTCTCTCCAGCGGTGCCAAATTGACCATCGATACATTGAGGTGATAAAGTGTTTGTACAAAAACGCCACCATGTCAGTCCGTCTCCAGGATCAGGACTCGAAACCGATCCAACTGCAGCGTGGAGTGAGACAAGGAGATGTCATATCTCCTAAATTGTTCACTGCCGCGTTGGAAGATGTCTTCAAGCTCCTGGACTGGAAAGGACTTGGCATCAACATCAACGGCGAGTACATCACTAATCTCCGTTTCGCAGATGATATCGTGGTCATGGCTGAGACCCTGGAAGACTTGGGCAAAATGCTCAATGACCTCAGCAGAGCTTCCCAACAAGTGGGTCTAAAATGAACATGGATAAGACGAAGATCATGTCGAACTATAATGTCGCACCCACTCCAATTGTAGTTGGTTGCTCTGCACTCGAAGTTGTTGACGAGTATGTATACCTGGGACAAACAGTCCAACTAGGTAGGTCCAACTTCGAGAAAGAGGTGTCTCGGCGAATCCAGCTCGGTTGGGCAGCGTTCGGGAAGCTACGCTACATCTTCTCGTCGTCCAAGATACCACCGTGTCTCAAGACTAAAGTCTTTGACCAGTGTGTGTTGCCAGTGATGACTTACGGAACTGAAACGTGGTCGCTCACAATGGGCCTCATACGAAGGCTCAGAGTCACACAAAGGGCAATGGAAAGAGCTATGCTAGGAGTTTCTCTGCGTGATCGAATCAGAAATGAGGAGATCCGCAGAAGAACCAAAGTCACCGACATAGCTCTGCGAGTCGCTAAACATAAGTGGCAGTGGGCAGGGCACATTGCTCGTAGAACCGATGGCCGATGGGGCTGTAAGGTTCTGGAGTGGCGGCCACGTACTGGAAGACGCAGCGTAGGGAGGCCCCCAACAAGGTGGACCGATGACCTGGTGAAGGTCGCGGGAAGCCGATGGATGCGAGCAACACAAGACCGGTCAGCGTGGAAAGCCTTGGGGGAGGCCTTTGTCCAGCAGTGGACATCTATAGGCTGAAGAAGAAGAAGATAAAGTACTCGTGAAGCTCTTTCACGTGATACCAAACACGGTATATTTATTTTAATTTTATATTAACATAGAACTTTATGTCCGCTAGAGGGCGCAATACTAAATTTGGTGACAAGCTTTATAGCTCATAACTAACAGAATATCAAGGCCCTTCTAATGGTACTACAGTGGTCTTATTCTGATAAGTAGTAAAGAAGCTATGAACGAAAAGATGTGAATTATATGCAACCAGCCCATGAATACAGGTAAAGTCACAAGCAAATGCTAGCAATATATATATATATTCAAAATGTACAAGTAAAGCGCTTTCAAATGATACCAAACACGGCATATTTATCTTAACTTTTTTTTTTTTACTCTGTATGTTTTGTTCGCTAGAGGGCGCCACAGTAGATTTTGTGAAACCCCATATAGCCTATAACCAGCGGACAATTAAGACGCTTCTAATGATATGTCATTTATCGAATTCTGATAAGTAGTTTGGAAGTTACGAGGGAACAGATGAACATACATACATACATACATACATACATACATACATACATACATAGCCTGTCAAAATCATAACCCTCCTTTTGCTTTGCCGTAGTCGGGTAAAAATAACCTACCAAAAGAACTCATTAATATCTTTAAATATTGGTATGGAAGCCAGGTCAACAATGTGCGATGGAATGGAGAGCTGTCTGAATCATATAGGTTGGAGTGCGGGGTGAGGCAGGGGGGGTTAAGTTCGCCTACGCTTTTTAACCTTTATGTGAATGAGCTGATTGAGGAGCTTGGCAGCACCAGAGTCGGTTGCCATGTAGATGGTGTCTGCCTCAATAATATTAGTTACGCAGACGATATGGTGCTGTTAAGTGCGTCGGTCTGTGGGTTGAGAAAACTTGTGGCCCATTGTGAAAGATTCGCAGAACAACATGGCCTGGCGTATAATTCCAAAAAGTCGGAAATCATGGTTTTTGGGGTTGGGGGAAAAAACACTGGTGCCATACCACCTGTTGCACTCAATGGAATGCCATTGAAGAGAGTGTATAAGTTTAAAAATCTGGGCCACTTATTGACCCCCGACCTCCAGGACAATGAAGACATTGAACGAGAGCGGAGAGCGTAGTCGATTCGAGCGAACATGCTGGCCCGTAGGTTTGTACATTGTTCCATTCAGGTGAAGATCACACTCTTCCGAGCTTACTGTACCTCTTTCTACACGTGTAGCCTTTGGGCTAGATATACTCAAAAGTCGTACAGCGCTCTCCGAGTTCAATATAATAATGCGTTTAGGGTACTGGTGGGGCTGCCTCGCTTCTGTAGCGCATCGGGGATGTTTGCTGACGCACACGTAGATTACTTTTATGCGACTATGCGGAAGAGGTGTGCTTCTCTGGTGCGCAGGGTGCGACAGCTCCAACAGTGTCCTCAGTATGATTGCTGGGCGTCTGGACTGCTCTTACGTCAATCATTGTTGTACCATATCTCATGGGGTGAAGCAGCGGTGACTCGTGTGAGTTGTTTGTTGGTATATTGTAATTTAAATTGTGAAATGTTACTAACATAGTTTTAAGTTTTACTAACATTATTGAGTCATGGTTACTTGAATAAAGAGTTTATTATTATTATTAAGTTCAAACTTAACAGTTAATATGACTGGATAGGTGTACATTAGTTTAGATTTATTTGTTTTTGTCTGTTTGCTCCTTTTCAATGTAAAAGCCAGGTTAGGATTTCCGGTTACTTAATAGCAATCCATAATTGAGGGTTTATCCAAACTGAGGTTTAAGAAAATAGTTATCTTAAGATTAATAAGCGAAATGCGTAAGTTTTATAATAGAC
The DNA here is from genome assembly GCA_017933935.1 of Sesamia nonagrioides. Taxonomy (NCBI): domain Eukaryota; kingdom Metazoa; phylum Arthropoda; class Insecta; order Lepidoptera; family Noctuidae; genus Sesamia; species Sesamia nonagrioides. Next base: position 104,004 of record JADWQK010000574.1, read on the forward strand.
TTGGATTAATATTTGTTTAATAGAAATAGACTCTTGATAAAACGAGAAAGCATGGCGCATGCTTTAAATAATTAATGTTTAAACATGTTAGGTAATGAACAAACTAATTCAATGTTAAAATCGAGTGTTAGAAATAGTAAAATGAATTAGCAAATCATAGCTTGTAACTCTAATTATTGTTACATGCAAATTGTTATAAAAGGAGTGTTACGACTTGTAACAACGACGCCATGACGTTTTTCAAAAGAAATGCCTAGCGGCTGTGAACACAGATTGTCAACGAGAATTTGATGAATATGTGTTTTTTCACTACAATATCTTGTAAATACAATTTCTGTAATTGAGATGTACAGACGACAGGACATCAAGCTACTACAATCTATCAGATTTCCTCATTAGGTTTTCAACTTTATCTCTAAAGCATTAAGGCTCTTGTTTGATTGGGAATATCTGACAATTTGGGGTAGCTTGACCTGCTGTCGTCAGTACTTTTTTTTTATATATATTATAAACTAGCGCTTGACCGCAATCCTGTCTGATGGTAAAGCGCACTAGTTTATTAAAAGCCTATTCACTCTAGCCTTGAAGAGACTCAAATTGTAGTCCGACTGAAACACCGCCACTGGCAAATTGTTCCAGTCCCTCGTTGTACGCGGTATAAAGGAGGAGGCGAAACGCTTCGTCCGGATCGTAGTGGTGTTAACAACGTAAGGGTGGAAACCAGCCGTACGACGGGTCGTCCGCTGGTGGAACGGAGATGGGGGAATTAAATCATGCAATTCCCTCGCACACTCCCCGAAATGCATCCTATAGAACACCGAAAGGCTGGCAACTCTACGCCTGTGCTCTAGGCTTTGGAGACCAGCTCGAGTTAGATCAGGGTCACCAATCAGCCTCTTTGCACGTCTCTCCACTGAATCCAAAGTGGCCAGGTGACACTTGGCAGCACCAGCCCAAATGTGGCTGCAGTACTCCACACACGAACGGACCTGTGCTTTTTATAACATTAGAAGCTGCCCAGGTGTGAAGTACTGCCGGACCTTTGCGATAACGCCAAGTTTCCTGGCAGCCACCTTGGCCTTGGACTCAATGAACCGCCCAAAGTTAAGGTTCGAGGAAATCTCAACTCCCAAAAGCTGAAGGCGGTCGGTACACTCCAAGGACACATTTCGAAAAGTAGGAGCCAAGGTGAACGGGCTAATTTTGGCGGTGAAAAGACACGCCTGTGTTTGGCGGCATTGAAGGCTACAAGATTGGCATTGCCCCATTCAGAGACTGCCTGTAGTGCAACACTCGTTCGCTCAACCATGGCCTCTCTTTCGGACCGGATTGATTCCCTACTAGCCCGAGCATCCGGCAGGTATCTCTCTACAACTGTGCTGTCATCTGCATATGCATAAATACCGGGCATCATCAGATCGTTAATATGCAGCAGGAACAGAGTTGCAGAGAGAACATACCCCTGAGGAACACCGGCATTAGATGACATGGGCTCAGAAGAGCATCCGTCGACAACAACTCGGAGGGACCGTTCAGTCAGGAAGTCTTAAAAACAATATTTAGTTTTATTCATTTTTTGGTGAACCCAACACTACAAATAGTTACTAAGTTAGTTCCGCTAGCGCAGTGAAGATTTTTATTGATATATTTCGTTTCATAACTGACAATTAAAAAAAAAGAATGTAGAAAGAGGGCTAGTAGATAAGCTACGTGCGTGTGTATGAGTGTGTGTGTAGGGGTGTGTGTGTAGGGGTGTGTGTGTGCGTGTGTATGTGAAAAATGATTCTAACATTGAAAGAATATCGTTTCATACTAAAAACTATGTAGTCAAATGAGAAATTATTTTATGTTTTATTTTTTTTTGTTTTCTTAATTACTGGGCACTATTGTAACCTTTTTACCCGACTACGGCATAGCAAAAGGAGGGTTATGATTTTGACAGGCTATGTATGTATGTATGTATGTATGTATGTATGTATGTATGTATGTATGTTCATCTGTTCCCTCGTAACTTCTAAACTACTTATCAGAATTCGACAAATGACATATCATTAGAAGCGTCTTAATTGTCCGCTGGTTATAGGCTATATAGGGTTTCACAAACTCAAATGTGTCACCCTCTATCGGACAAAACATACAGAGTAAAAAAATAAAATTAAGATAAATATGTCGTGTTTGATATCATTTTAAAGCGTTTTACTTGTACATTTTGAATATATATATATATATATATATTACTAGCATTTGCTTGTGACTTTACCTGTATTCATGGGCTGATTGCATATAATTCACATCTTTTCGTTCATAGCTTCTTTACTACTTATCAGAATAAGACCACTGCAGTACCATTAGAAGGGCCTTGATATTCTGTTGGTTATGAGCTATAAAGCTTGTCACCAAATTTAGTATTACGCCCTCTAGCGGACAAAAAGTTATATGTAAATATAAAATTAAAATAAATATACCGTGTTTGGCATCAATTGAAAGAGCTTCACGAGTACTTTATGTTGGTACATAATTACAGGAATGCTTTTTACTTTATCAATTTCGATTGTGTTAATATTAGGGGCCACAAATATACTTTCACACCAAAATAGTACAAATAATAAAAAGTAAAAAAACTAAAACACAACTACGACAAAAAACGACGCTGAAAAAGTAATAAACAAGATTTTCAGAATACTGTACTAAACAAAGTTGCTAATTTTTTGCTAGTTTTCATGTTTGGAAAGGCCTAGTCACACGTTACATATACCTACCGTAGCACTTTGACAACGTGTGACTGCGGTTTTCCAAACATGAAAACTAGCAAAAAATTAGCAACTTTGTTTAGTGCAGTATTCTGAAAATCTTGTTTATTACTTTTTCAGCGTCGTTTTTTGTCGTAGTTGGGTTTTAGCTTTTTTACTTTTTATTATTATATGTCTTTATTAGCTTTACTTCTATGTTTGCTTACTTGCTTGTTTGCTTGCTTGCTTGCTTGTTTGCTTGTTTGTTTGGTTGTCCGTCTCTCAACTCTTTGGACTACGAGTGAGCGGCTCATTACTGTAAGATTTCCCACCGTTTTCAAATACGTTCGTTGGTTTGTTTTTTTTTTTTAAGAACATCGAACTAAAAGTTGAAAATAAATATAGTTTAAAAAACTAAAAAAACATGCTTTTAAAAATATCAAACTAAGAAGTTAAAAATAATTGAAAAAAAAGCGTGAGGCTCTTTGTGTCATAATTTATGTATATTACGCGCCTCGCGGTTTTTTAAAAAATATTTTTATCTTTTAATGTCAAATTAATGTCTAAATTGTATAGTCACATCGATAGGTGCTAGGTACCACCGTATAAGTGCAATTATCCGAAACCCACAACAATATAGCATGACTAATGTCGTGCCTGTCAAATTCCTCACATCGCCAGACGATGTAATGGTTTCATTTGAACCTAAGCATGGTATGAGCAAAGGTCGCGTGTGAGGGCGGGTAGCACCACCATAGTGTTTCCATATCCTAGGAAAGATTTGGGTTGTATCCTAAAAAATATTTTAATGTCCACCAGGCAGATTTATAAAAAACTAGCTTTCCGCCCGCGGCTTCGCCCGCGTGGAGTTCGGTTATATCGCGCTTTTTTAGATTTCCCTCGGGAACATCAAATTTTTTCGGGATAAAAGGTAGCCTATGTTCTTTCTCAGGGTCCAAAGATTGTCTGTGCCAAATTTCCTCAAAATCGGTTGAGAGGTTTAAGCGGGAAAGCGTAACCGACAGACAGACAGGCAGACAGATACTTAGGAAGATATATTGATTTGATATGGCGCATTACGTCACGCCATGGTACAAAATATACCACGGCGTGACGTAATTAGCCATTCCGTAACTTTAACACGCTGTATCTCAGTAGTTTTTGATAATTATGACAAAATAAAAAATAAGGGTCTAATTTTTTTTTTTTATTATCTATAAGACAGACTAATTATTTTTTGATTTTATACCTCGGACACATCCCTATTGTTGACTGTTGCATTATTTTCAGTTTTTTATCTCACAAACAAGTTATAGATTAATAAAACCCCGCCACACTGTTCCCAACCCACTGCAACTCCTGAAAGCCAGAATCAACAGTGGAGACCGCCAGAAAAAACGCCGAGCAATGAAGCTTGACGAGTCCCGGAGAAACGATTCAACTGTCTTGGGTCCCGCAACGAAATTAATCAGGAAAGAATAGCGGAGGAGTAAGAAAAAATATATTTTTTCCACTTCCCTCCATAACAAGCAGGAGACAGAACAGAACTAGGCCAATCGGCACAAAGCGACATTATTGCAACTGGGAGAATCCCAGATTGCCAAGCACCAAGGAATAAAATTTGATTAAGTTAATGGGTCCTAAGTAGGTATGTGCTGTTACAATTGATTCCAATAATAGGTATGGCGAAAAGCGCCTGAACAAGTTATAGATGACATAATACATTTATTTTTACTATTTCTTTTTTATACGAAAAATAAATTGTACATAATACATAAGCAGCCTGTAATGATCTCACTCCTGGGGCACAGGGCTCTCTCCTCTCAGTGAGGAGTGGGCCTACTCTACCACGCGGGCCAGTGTAGGTTGGCCACGTCTTACGCAACGCATGTTATGTCCAGTAACAAATCTCTTACCATGGCGCCTCCGCCGGGCCGGAACAAGCGGGGTAGACCAAAGAAATGCTGGCTTGACGTTGTAAGAAATGACATGCGTCCCAACAAGGTCTTACCACAGGATGCTAAAGATCGCGGGAAATGGAGGAGAATGTGCAGGAAAGTGGACCCCGGGTTTCAACGCAAAAGCCGCGGATGCAACCGGGATAAACGATGAGATGATGATGATGATGAACCAAACATAATCAGCCTATAATGTTCCCACTATTCGATCACAGGCCTCCTCTCGGTGAGAGGAAGTGGGCCATAATCTACCACGCCGGCCCAGTGTGCGTTAGTAGATGTCACAATATGTCTTCGAAGTTTTGCCTCTAGGACATGCCGGTTTTTTCACGTAGTTTTCCTTCGTCGTTTTGAAAGCAGCGGTGATGAATTAATTTCCACAAAGTAAAGCGTCTGATGGGGTTCGAACCTACGACCTACAACTTTTAAGTTGCGGCTGCCGATATAACTCGCGCGAGTTAACTGTGCACCTCGCTCTGTGACGTCATTCGGTCGGCACTGTTGGCAAAAAATATAAATTACATTTTTTTTTTATTAATAAAAGGTCGTTTTGATGATAAAGCGTCATAATACTAGTTCATCTTACTCATGACGTTTTGCAATTAAATTGATACATTGGCTGAAATATAATGTTGGTGCAATCAACAGGCTTCACTAACGTGTCAAAAATGTAAAATACAAAAACAAAATATCCTAACAAAGCAAAAACTCCACAGAAACAGTAATAACAACGGGGGATTTAAATTTAATTTAAATTAAATTTGTATTTAGACGATTGTAACAAAGATGCTATCGCTACGAAGCGCTTATGGCGAATGCGGGGCGTCGTGCGTGGAAGCGGGAGAGGTGTCGCATTCCAACGAGGTGCACAGTTAACTCGCGCGAGTAGTGAGTGCCAAGGTCATTGGTAGGCGCCCATTGCTGGCCGTCTGTGTGGGAATCGAACCCGCGACAAGTGGCTTGGCAGTCAATCTCAGCCACTGCACCAAACGTGCCTATTAAACTAAGTCAAGTTTAATTAACTAATTATATACCAATGTATATAATTACACATGTCAATGACATGTGCGCATAATCGCCAAGAGTAATAAATGCATGAACAATGAATATACACCAAATACAGCCTCCGTGGCGTAGCGGTAGCGAATGCAGGCCGCAGCGCAAGGAGGCGCGGGTTCGATCCCCGCTCAGTGCAAATATTTGTATGCATGAATATGAATATTTGCACTGGTCTGGTCGTGCCTCGGAAAGCACGTAAAGCCGTTGGTCCCGGTTGCCATACGAACATCTAGT
>JADWQK010000156.1:0-92127 GCA_017933935.1 Sesamia nonagrioides
AAATGAGGTGAAGAGAGCTGGTATTCCAATTATTACTAAAGAATTAACGCTATCGACAGCTCACTCAGTAGGTTTACCACACTTTATGTAAAGACGACAGCATATCTGTCAATTTTTTAATTAGATTTTCAACTTTATTACCAACACATTAAGGCTCAATGTAGTTGGGAATGTTTGATATTTTCGAGTAGCTTGACCTGCTGTCGTCCATTATATTAGACTAGCGGCCGCCTCCGACTTCGTTCGCGTGGAGTTAGTTATTTGAACATTTTATTTTAACTCCAAAATATATAGCATACATTTTAATTATTTGTTATACTCTGCTCCGATTAGTCGCAGCGTGATGTAAGCCTAAAGCCTTTCTGGATTAATGAGCTATCCAACGCAAAAATAAATTTTCATATCGGACCAGTTCCTGAGATTAGCGCGTTCAAACAAACAAACTCTTCAGCTTTATATATTGGTATATAGATTATCGTACAATCTATATAAATAGTACACTGTATTTTATGAAATTAGGGTGATATCTGATACATATGAATAATGTATTTTGCAGGTTGCAGAACATTCGGCTGTGAATCAAATGACGGCTTCTAACCTGGCCGTCTGCTTAGCCCCTACCTTGTTAAGGCTGCATCATGCACCTCCAACTACCGGTAGCACTAAGGAAGGAAATTCTAACAGGTACACACACTATTGCACTTTTAATAAAATTAAAACTATTTAAAAAAAATCTGAAATCATTAAAAACACAGGATTTACAAAAAGTCGGTCTTGTTCTTTTTCCACATCAAACAAAAGAGTTCGACATCATTAAACAATTACTCACTTCAAAAAGACAAGAGATGACAGACCAAAAATGGCATGTGACCATTCTGTGTCCTAACGAACAAAATGTATACAATATGTAAAGAAAACCCCGTCCGACCCAAAAGGATAATAAGATAAACACATGACCAAATCAAATATGAAATTTTACATAATCATCATAGTAACAATACTAAAGAATTTTAAAATAATCTTTTTTTCCTCGTATTAATTCCAACTTCCTCAAAATTTGGTATTTTTTAAAAAAGTGACCACACCATTTTGGACAGTATAATTACGAGTGATGCGATCACGTCCTGCGAGCCCTGCCCCCCTTCACCTGCGCATGTATGCCTACCGTGTTGCCTACCGCACATGCATTAAATTACCTCGCTTTTAAGAAATAATATTTATTTTTAGAGGGATTTTTTTTAAGTTTAGCCCCGCTTTGTAAGCATTATTAGAATCAGTTATCGATACCTAACAATACCTTCACGGGTCGGACAGAGTTTTCTTTACATATTGTTATAAAAATTCATTAAATCGACATAAAATCATTAAAACTTTTCTCATACTAAGCACGTTTAATAGAAGATACTACCAATTCAAATTCCCCAACAAAATCATTTTCACCCGAAATATTCCATTTCCAGAATGGTGATCGAGAGCGTAGCAGACCAGCGTCAGATCAGCGAAAGTAGAGCCGCGCATGCGTGTCTCTTACTCCTCATACAAAAACATGAACAGCTCTTCATGGCACCAGCTGATATGCTGGCCAGGTGCAAGTTCAACTACTTCGAAGAAAGTGTGCCGGTAAGTGGAAAAGATGATGAATGGGACGTAGTTATGCATAAAAACTTTTTTACAAAAAAATAACCGACTTCCAAAAACCACTACAAAGTGAAAAATAACTAATTTCGGAAGTCGGTGTCTTTGGTTTCGTATATTCGTTTTTTGACACCGACTTCCGAAATTAGTTATTTTTCACTTTGTAGTGGTTTTTGGAAGTCGGTTATTTTTTTGTAAAAAAGTGTTTATTTTACACTTTTTAGTTGTTTAAAGTACTATGTATTCAGTTGCATCCCCTCAGACTGGAAGCTGACGCAAATATACACACATCAAAAGTGTCTAGGGATCAAGCATTTTTATGCGGATTTCTTGAGATTGAGATGTGGCTTTGTAATAAATTTATGATTTTATAAATTTATATGGATCCTTTTTAGTGCATTTCATAATTTGAATCAGGAACTGTGAATCAAATTCGAGTAAAAGATGAAAATCAGCTGTCAATATTTTCCCTATAAAAACATACAACGCATTGAAGACATTATTAGTGCTACTGTTTCCCTACTACTGATTAAAACCAACGTTATTATGGGGCGGCGACGTCATTTAAGCAGGGAAGAAATGCTCAGAGCCGTGGGAATGATAGAAGCTGGTTCCCGGCAACGTACTGTGGCTTTAGCTCTGAATACAAGTCAGAGTGTTATCAGTCGACTTTGGACACGTTACCGAAACACTGGTACCGTGGCTGAGCGCCATGGAGGACGGTATCGCTGCACCACACGGAGACAAGACCGATACATTCAAATCTTAACTCGAAGAGCTCCAACAATAACCGCCATGATGTTAGCCGTGAGGCTTCATCACTCTTCAGGGAACTTAATTAGCGACCAAACGGTCAGAAACCGCTTGCATGAAGTGAACCTTCATTCCCGAAGACCGCTACGGGTACCACCTATAGCAATGCACAATCGTAGGATTCGATATCAATGGGCCTTGAACACAGAAATTGGGCAGAAGAACAATGGCGTTTCGTGTGCTTTTCTGATGAGTCTCGTTTTGGTATGAGACCGGATACAAGACGTATACGACACTGGAGAACCCCTGGACGCCAACGGCGATTAAAATCCTGCCAGGAAGTCCATCCTTATAGTGGTGGAACCATCATGGTATGGGCGGGTATTTGGATCGGCGGAAGAACTGAGTTGATTTGGATCAGGGGCAACCTCAACGCTCAAATTTATGCTGAAACGATTGTATCAGACGTCATCGTTCCTCTACAAGTGCAAATCGGTCCCTTATTTCAGTTAATGCATGATAATGCACGACCGCACACCGCAAGAGTTGTAAGACAGACTCTCGCCGCAGCTAACATCAATGTCCTGCCCTGGCCTGCCAGTCGCCAGACTTGAACCCGATTGAGCATGCATGGGATATGCTACAGAGAAGAGCTCTGCCGAATATGGAGGGTATCCAGTCGCAAGAAGACCTTTTTTTGTTGTTGCAACGAACATGGGCGGCCATTCCACAGCGTGATTTGGATGAACTCATTTTGAGTATGGCAAACCGATGTTCTTGTGTTGTTAGTGTTCGCGGTAGAAACACGGATTATTAATTGTTTAAGTTACCCAATAAAATTTTAGAGAAAACTGTTATTTCAGTCTTTTTTTCGAACTTTTGTGTTAGTGGTTCAAATGTCAAATATCCCTTTATTAGGAAATGGCAAATTTCTTTATTAATGCAAAGGTGACTTGGTTTATCGTTACTGTGACAAACGAAAACACTTTATTTGATGAATCCTTAAAGAAAATTTTAATTAATATCAATCAGGAGAAAAGTTATTGCAAAAATATATGTTGATCCCTAGACACTTTTGATGTGTGTAGTTGGGAAACGACGTAATTTTGTTTACTTTTATTTTTACCCGTAAGTATTCCCTCAACTGCCTATGGTCTTCATCATCAAATTTACTGCAGACCATTATTTTAACCCAATGGGTGCAAAGGTCTCATCAATATAAATAAATGAAGTCCAACCACAAAGTAGCTACTGTAAACCGTTGAGGAGTTCCCGGAACTGGCCTTTGTCTTCATCATCAGAGCTCTTGTGACAGTTACAACCCATCTAGGTGTAAAGTTCTTATCAATACAAATTAATCGAGCCCAAACACAAGGTAGCTGCTGTGAATTGTTGAGGAGTTCCTTCGACTTTCTCCCGGCTCCATCATCAGATCTACTCCAGACCTTTATTAAATTGTAGTGCTTTAAAATACTTAATGTAAATGCTAAGAAATGCACTAGTCGACCCTGCAGGTTTTGAAAGTTCCCCTTGTTTTCTCTGGTCTTCCACCATCAAACCCTGATATCCTTATCATGGGACCACCTTGGGATCGTCTTCTTTCCAACAGAAAAAGAATTATCAAAATCGGTTCATAAACGACGAAGTTATTCGCGAACAAACATAAAAAAAACCATATATACGGTAGAATTGAGTAACCTCCTCCTTTTTGTAGTCGGTTAAAAATGGATCCAACCCACAAAAACCGTTTTTTGAGTTACTTTCATAAATTGCATCTACACATCAACTTTAGTCTATGAAAAAAAAAACATCCAAACCGCAAAAAAGTACAGGAAAATACCCATTATTTAAAAGGAAATTGAAACAAACTTTTTTTTTAATAGTTATAAACTAGTGCTTGACTACAATCCCGCCAATCTGATGGTAAGCTGAGATGCAATCGTTGATGGTAAAGCGCACAAGTTTATTAAGCCTATTCACTTAAAAATCTTAGTGAGTAGGAAGGAAGGCGGCAGTTGAGCGAGGTGATGTGGTGGTCATGTTATTTTAATATATCAGTTTCACTTCAATCTATAATTTCTCAAAAACAAGTTTTTGGGGCTGGATCCATTTTGCATAACTACGTCCTTTATGTGGGCTATGTAGAATAGAATACTATTTCCTCTTTATTCATAAAGGTTACTTACAGTTAACTAGTGATTATAACTTTTAACCACACCTTTTTGACAACGTCACTTAACTTAAGTGGTTTTAACGTCACTTAACTTTAATTATCGTTTGTGAATAAATCCCATAATATTTGAGGGGTTTATTCATGAACGGAAGTTTAACAGTCTAAAGACATGAAGTAACTGTCGAAATCACAAAATTATTCCTCGAATAAAGTTGTCAGATGAAACTGACGATTGGGCAATCAGGCCTAAATTACATATACTTAGGTATAAAGCATTAAAGAGACTAAGTAAGGATATAATTTTCAGTATTAAGAGGGGATTCTAGTAGCGTTTTCTCTATACAAACGTATTCCGCTGTTTTCTTCGTGGATAATGCCTTTAGAGCAATGATTTTTTGACCTTGATTATACGCGCCTCTATTATTTGTTTTTTTTTTTTTTTTGTAAATTTAATTAATAAAAGAAATATGATGTTTCAAAATCCCGAAAAATAACCCATTTTTACCGCGATGTTCAGACGACTATTACACAAATGTAATAAGTTTTTGACAAAAAAGAAAATAATAGAGCCATAGATATACTAAAATTTGATATAAAAATAATTGAAATCTGTTGTGTTTTGAAAAAGAAAACAGCGGAATACGAAACATCTTTTAGTCAACGTTTTTGTAGGTAATATCAGCCTGAGTTCAGATCGGACAGTTAAGCACAGAATTAACACTGGGTGGATGAAATGGCGGCAGGTCACGGGAACAATCTGCGACTCCCGCATTCCCCTTAAACTTAAGGGGACAATATATAAAACCATGATCCGACCTGCTGTCTTGTATGGATCAGAATGTTGGGCTACGAAAGGGATGAATGAAAGGCAATTGCATGCAGCCGAGATGAGAATGCTAAGAGGGATGTGTGGTGTTACACGAATGGATAGAATAAGAAATGAGTACATAAGAGGAAGTCTGAAAGCGGCACCGGTAGCTGAAAAGTTGTGTGGAAATCGGTTGTCATGGTACGGGCATGTGTTACGGAGAAATGAGGAGAATGTCGCGAGGAGAGTTTTAATTATGAATGTTGATGGCTATAAGAGTAGGGGAAGACCAAAGAAACGATGGATGGAATGTGTGAAGGATGATATGGCTAAGAAGGGGTGACTGCCGAGATGGCTTCTGATAGGGATGTATGGAAGAAAAAGACATGTTGCGCCGACCCCAAATAAATTGGGATAAGGGCAGGAGAATGATGATGATCAGCCTGAGTTGCAACTGTCCCTTTCGCACTTTACGGGGAAAGGTTGAAAGCGGCGCGACGGCAATAGTTTCTTCAAATACCTATTTCTCAAATTAGTCGGCACTAGAGTCCACTCTTATCAGCCGCTCGATGTAGGATCTTTTCGATTCCTTCTTTTCCCTAATTAATACGTAAGCAAGACAGCCTCCGTGGCGTAACGGTAGCGGACGCGGCCGCTGCGCAAGGAGGCACAGGTTCGATCCCCGCACAGTGCAAATATTTGTATGCAAGAATATGAATATTTGCACTGGTCTGGTCGTGCCTCGGAAAGCACGTTAAGCCGTTGGTCCCGGTTGTCATAAGAACATCTAGTGGCAGCCGTTACGGGTTGTTGGAGCCCTCAAAAGTCCAACAATTGGTCTAACTGCAATGCTTGGATGTCGCCTTCGGGTTGTGGAGGTCAGACGGCAGTCGCTTCACGGAAAATGTCGAAGTTTAGCCATATCAGCAGTTAGACTGGTAAAAAGCGGACCCCAGACTCCAAAGCTGAAAAAGCTACGGATGCGATTGGGATAAACGCTGAGATGATGATGACGTAAGCAAGCATTATCCTGTTCTTAATGTAAATAATAACGTGATTCGTGACGTAAGTATTCACGGTCATCAGGAAAATGTTGAACTTAAAACTTTCCTGCTTTTGCTTACGATAAACGTCAAATGATGACCACATCGTTTGACGTTTAACGTAATAACTAAAAGAAAATGGGATGATCTTTCAGGATATTGCGGATTTATCCTTAAAGGAAATGTCACTGTTGTTGAGGGACTGTCTCTGATGTCACTATCCTGAATAATTGAGGGAAATAATATGATAGATTGTTCATGGAACGAGACTCAACTCCTATATTAAGAAGTAGCTTTCCGCCCGCGGCTTCGCCCGCGTGGAATTCGGTTTTATCGCACTTTTTAGATTTCCCTCGGGAATATCAAATTTTCCGGGATAAAAAGTCTTTCTCAGGGTCTAAAGATTGTCTGTGCCAAATTTCACCAAAATCGGTTGAGAGGTTTAAGCGGGAAAGCGTAACAGACAGACAGACAGATAGAGTTACTTTCACATGTATAATATTAGTATGGATATGTAACTGTTGGAAATGTATCCATTCTGAAATTCCAGGTCGCGTTAGAAGAGTTGGGTGCAGACTTCAACCAAGACTGGAAAGGGTTCCAGCAAGCCTGCATAAAAGCTTTACTAAAAGAAGCCAAAGAAAAGTAAGTTTTATCCCCTTTAGAACAGTAATCAGTTTCCAAAATCCTTGAAGTACTATAGTAGACTCTGATACCATAATTCTTTTCAAAAATCTTTGTATTTATACTTGTCTCTCATAGAGTCTAACTTTTTTCATGCTTTTTTAGAGTCTGTGGCCGATCAGGAAAGAGGTGAGACATCGGTGTTAGAGCGTATATCCACCTTACCATCGACTTTTAAAAACACCTGTTCTTTACTGATATATAGAAGATTTTTTGGCATACATTCACGTTTCAAAAAATACGAAATATTTTGCCAACAATATTGATAACTAGCTTTCCGCCCGCGGCTTCGCCCGCGTGGAGTTCGGTTATATCGCGCTTTTTAGATTTCCCTCGGGAATATCAAATTTTTCCAGGATAAAAGGTAGCATATGTTCTTTCTCAGGGTCTGATTGAAAGATTGTCTATGCCAAATTTCATCAAAATCGGTTGAGAGGTTTAAGCGGGAAAGCGTAACAGACAGACAGACAGAGTTACTTTCGCATTTATAATATTAGTATGGATGGTAGTCAAAATAAATCGGTAAATAAATTGTTCAATGAATGAAAGCTGTAAGAATTGGAGTTGTAACATTTGACAGAATGGACTTTCATTAATTCTTACAACTTAGTTCACATCCTCCAAAAATCAAAAATCAATAATTCTCGTACTTACCAAACAGTCAAATTCATCCCAACGATTATCGATGTCAAAAAGTTACCAAAATGTATACAATAATTATGTAAAGAAAACCCTGTCCGATCCGTGAAGGTATTGTTAGATATCGATAACTGATTCTACTAATGCCTACAAAGCCGGGCTAAACTTTAAAAAAATCCCCATAAAAAAATAAATATTATTTCGCAAAAAGAGGTAACTTAAAACATGTGCGGTAGGCCATCCAGGCGCGGCGAAGGGGGGCAGGGCACGCGGCACGCGGTCACATCGCTATTCGCTCAGAATTATACCGTCAGAAATAATGTTGTTACTTTTTAAAAATAACCAAATTTTGGGGAAGTTGGAATTAATTCGCGAGAAAAAAGATAATTCAAAATTCACTAGTATTGTTACTATGACGATTACGTAAAATTTCATATGTTATTTGGTCATGTGTTTACCTAACCTTTACTATCCTTACAGGTCGGACAGGATTTTCTTAACATATTGTATAAATTGATTGAAATGATAAGATTAGAATGCAAAAGTTCTTAAAAATACGGACGTTGGCGTCGATTCTCTTCTTCACAAACAAAACTTATTTTAAGTTAAATGCATCTTATTCCTTCTATTTCGTTAAAAAAAAGGATAGAAGATAACATTACTTATATTTTAATCCTGTCAAATTAAGATACTCCATAGACATTTTTTTTTTTGGTTCATTTCTTTCCGTTCGGGCGAATGGAAAAGGCAAAGGCATAGTACGCCATACAGCCAAGTCTTCAGTATTTTTTTTTCTTCATTAAATATCTATCCTAACTTATCCTAGCATAACTTAACCTAAACTAACTCCTTTCGTTTTACGCGTTTGGACGATAAGGAGCGGTTTAGCGTAAAGACATGATGAGGCCACTATGCTACAATATTTCACTGTTCTTTTTGAATTATTCACTGAATGCACTTTTTACTACATAAATCACGCGTTTTTATTTAGTAAACGACACTATAAATAATTATAAAAGTCCAATGAAAAATGAGCGTGACACTCATCTTGACATTCCCGCCAAACCTCCTCCATAGACAGTTTAGACGCGAATATAAACATGGCGACCTAAAATACGTCAATTTATGTCAGGGGCGGGCTAATTTGACAGCTCAACTAACATTTTAACTTCTATCCTTATCTTAACGAAGTAGAAAGGAAGAGGTGCTCTGGGCTTAATTTTTATTTAGTTTATAAACAAGGGAATCAGGCTCATTGTCTCTTCTTTGGTGTCAAAAACCAACGATTCGGAAATTTACACCGGAAAAGTTGGTTTTAAAAATCACCTTTGTACAAATTTTCCGTTCTATTTTCTTGACTGTTTAGAAAAATAAAAATGCTGGAAACACATATTTGTGTCAGCATATGTAAATAGTTAATAAACACCTACATAAGCGCATAACAATAGGGATGTATCCAAATTCCAAGGTATGAAAATCAAAAAAATAATTAGTCCGTCTTATAGATTACTAGCAGCCGCCAGCGACTTCGTTCGCGTGGAGTTAATTATGCTCCGCCCCTATTAGTCGTAGCGTGATGTTATATAGCCTAAAGCCTTCCTGGATTAATGTGCTATCCAACGCAAAAATAATTTTTCAAATCGGACCAGTAGTTCCCGAGATTATCGCGTTCAAACAAACAAACAAATTCTTCAGCCTTATAGATTAGTATAGAAGTATAGATAAAATTAAGATTTAATTACCAAAAACTTCTGAGATATAGCGTATTAAAGATACGGATTGGGGGCTAATTACGTCACGCCGTGGTATATTTAGTACCACGGTGTGATATGTCATGCGACATTTCAAATCAGTATATCTTCCTAAGTATTTGAATTAAAGAGAAAATAAAAAATACGTATTCAATATTTTTTATAAATCTATCTGATGGGCATTAAATTATTTTTTTAAGATACAACCCAATTTTAAGACGAGGCACGATTCGGAATTTTAAGCTAGAAGAGTTGTCTTTAAAAATCACCTTTGTACAAATATTCCGTTCCATTTTCTTCTCTGTTTAGAAAAAAAAAAAGTGTGTGTGTCAGCTCCGACGCACGACTGGAGTTTACTCCTTAAGAACGAGAAAAAAAAATAAAAAAATAAAATAAAAATTTAAAAAAAAAAATTAAATAATATTATTATTATTATTCTAAAAATTATTTATAAAATAAATCATAAAAAATTATAAATGCATATTTATGAAAATTTTAACCAATTTTAAGAAAGTTGATAATATTTTTTTTTATAAACATTTTTTTTAAATTATTATAATTAATTTTTTTTTAAATATAACATTATCTTAATAACTAACAAAATATAGTTGTAAAAAGATAATTATGCCACTTTTTTAGATTTGAAAGTTGCGCACCAAAGGTAAAAATAGTAACGCTTAAAATTCGTTACTCGTTAGTAGGTTTTACCCCTCGGATTTTTCTCAAACCGCGCGCCTTATATATGAAAATCGATTCTTAAGGAGTAAACTCCAAAAAATTTATGACACATAAGTATTTATGTGATCATAAATGGTTAATAAACATCTACATAAACACCTATCAATATTAACACGAGGCAAGTCGTTGTTTCGTTTAAATATGTAGGAAAGCATTTATTATCTCAAACGTGGGAATCACAACATCAATTCAAAGTGCATCTTCTATCTGGATTTCTACGTTTTGTTATTAATCTTATGCTAATTGTTTTGAATAATTTAAAAACAATGGGGAAACTATCAAAACAAATTAAGTAATAATATTAAGGAAAGTGAGTAACTGCTTATTAAACACGGAATAAAATTATCTTTTCCCTTTTCTTATGAAGTACAAAATTGTTTGTGTTAATTCCAAGCTTGCCTACATCATGGGAAATGTTTTATACAGGGACGAACTTTTCCTTAGACGTCATGATTAAGATTCGTGACGTCAAAGGGTAATTGCCGAAGAATCGGCAATTACCCTCGGTGGTACGCAACAACATCAGCCGCCGGCATAAGTTACCACCCACCAGACAAAGTCTTGCCGCCAAACGATTCGTCGTGTTCCGGCATTATGTCTGGTGAAGCCGTACGGAGGACGGGTCTGAGCAGTTGTGTTGCGATGTGTACCGGTTACGATGTGCCTAATGTTGTTGTGACGGGAGTTTGGTCGTGGAGGGTCTCCAGATCATCCTCTGGTGCAGCATCGTTGGTCGTGTTGTTGGGTTTAACATTGCATCACCTCGCTCAACTGCCGTGTTCCTTCCTATTCACTCAGTTTTTTTGAGTGAATAGGCTTAATAAGCTAGTGCGCTTTACCATCAACGATTGAATCACTGCTTACCATCAGGCGGGATTGCAGTCAAGCACTAGTTTATAACTAACTAGCTTTCCGCCCGCGGCTTCGCCCGCGTAGAGTTCGGTTATATCGCGCTTTTTGGATTTCCCTCGGGAATATCATTTTTTTCCGGGATAAAAGGTAGTCTAAACCTTCCTTAAGAATCACTCTATCTATTAAAAAAAACCGCGTCAAAATCCGTTGCGTAGTTTTAAAGATCTAAGCATACATACGGACATACAGCGAAAGCGACTTTGTTTTATATTAAGTATTGATAAAAAAAAACTAATTTTAATGAGTATAAAATTGTATCAGTAACATTTATATCTACTTTCGGCAAACTTTGACAAAGTTTCCTTATTAGTCAAATTAGGCTGAGGTAACTGTAAAGCCTAGTACCTATTTTATTATACATTTCCAAATTCCTTGTATAAAATACTAGCTTTCCGCCCACGTGGAATTCGGTATTTTTGTTTTCCCTCGGGAATATCATTTTTTTCCGGGACAAACTACCCTACTATTTAATCCGGACTACTAACTTTACGTCAGCAAAATTTAAAAGCAATCTGTTTAGTTTTAGTTACGGCGTGAAAGCGGAACAAACACAAAAAACTCACTTTCCGATTTATAATATTAGTAAAGAAAATATGAATGAAACCTACTTGCTAGAAATCTGCACCCTGATTACGAAACACATTTTTCTATCAGTTAGAATCATTTTAAAGCATATTATTAATTAATCCATCGGCCAATATGTTCGAACAATATGTCTGCTCCACAACGTAAATAACGCAATGAATGTTGTTGAACTGTCAAAATGAAGCCCATTGCTACTGATATATTCTTATGGGACATCAAATTGCGTAATATCAGTAAAGAACAGATGTTTTATATACAAATTATCATTCAAAACACTGAACACATGTCACTGCCATCTGTAGCCCTTTCATGGCCACTTAGGTGTTTATCCGTAGTGTTTTCGTATTTTTTTTTAAATCTAAATGTTGCTTGTTTCATTAATACAGGATGATCTGTTTCTGAAAACGGTTTTATTGGCTTTCATTATTCTAAGGACTGTTTTATTTGATGTTTTAATATACTAAAAACTACTACACTTAGTAATAATGGAGTGTATTCCATCTGCTAAATGGATGTGTGTAATGCCTATTTATAACATGAAATTCTGAAACATCTGCCGGAATGGAGGGTATTTGGAGAATTAAACCTGAAGTTTTATAAATAACACATTTTTTTGCGTTTTCTACTTTTAATGGATGATACGCATGTTTCAGTGTTTATAGTGATTTTCAGGCTTTTAAATTCCAACCCAGATAAAGAATGGAATTTGACCCAGATTCTATAATTCCAGAACACGTGGATGGATGTCAGTGTCAGGGGCAGCGCCTCACGTGGAACTGTGTTGCAAGAAGGTTGGTGATGGACATCCGTTGAGGTTGTGGAGAGCTACTACTGATGTGGAGGCACCGCCTCAGGAGGTGATGCAAAGGTAACGTTAACTAAGGAGCATTTAATTTTCTCTGAATTTTTTGGACGAGTCCATTTTTACTGCCATTATTGTGTACAATTTTATATTAACTGATGTGCATAATCAATATAGATATACAATATGTAAAGGAAACCCCTTCCGACCCATAAGGACCCATAAGGTTATCATTTGTTTTGTTCCGACCCATAAAGGTTAGGTAAACTCATGTAACCGCCCGCGCATGTATTGCCTACCACACATGCATTAATTTACCTCTTTTTGCGAAATAATATTTATTTTTTAGGGAGTTTTTTTTTAAGTATAGCGCGGTTTTGTCGGCATTAGTAGAATCAGTTATCGATACCTAACAATACCTACACGGATCGGACAGGGTTTTCTTTACATATTGTATACTTTTTTTGTTTGTATTTAATATTTATGTATTATTTGATATTCTAGGATACTCCGAGAGCGGCATATATGGGATGATTCGTTGGTAAAATGGCGAGTTGCGGAGAAGCTTGGCACTAACGCTGAAGTATTCCAATACGTTACAGCATCTAGCATCAATCTGCCGTCAAGAGATTATTGTGTTTTACGGTAAGCAAGGAATTTTTTATACATAGTCAACCTACTTCGTGGCCTTAGTCGTATCAGCCGGGACTTACAACATGTAGATCGTAGGTTTGAAGTCCGTCAGGCCTTATCTTCTTCTTCCTGTTCTTCAGCCTATAGAGGTCCACTGCGGGACAAAGGCCTCCCCCAAGGCTTTCAACAACGACCGGTTTTGTGCTGCCCGCATCCATTGGCTTCCCGCGACCTTCACCAGGTCATCGGTCTACCTTGTTGGGGGCCTCTCTACGCTGCATCAGGCCTTTTATTTTCTGTAAATTAAGGAAAATATCGTGAGGAAACTGGCATGTCTTACAGGCAAAACTTCGAAGACATGTGACATCTACCAACCCGCACTGAGCCCGCGTGATGTATTATATTTGCTATTTTCGCTGATTATGTATGCTATGGGTTTGGTAAGATTTTGTGTTTGAAGTGTTCCAAGACTGGCATTTCAACTGTTAGTTGAAATCACTGACATTGTTGTCTATTGCTTGGCTTTCCTATATTTTTTTTTTATTTTAGTATCATTTGTTTTGTTCCGTATATCTACTACCGGTACATGCGAACAAAGTGAACTGGCGTCACACTAATTCTACATCTCGCAAGCAGAGTTTACCATGTAACTAGCAATACAACTTCCCAAATTCAAACCTTTTTTTCCGGGGTGGAAAATGCTAATGCATGTCCGCCGCCCTGCGGTGGGCGACGGGGTCTGTCAGACTCCTACTGACCAAAACTTGACTTGTCAAGGGCCATCTCCAAGCCCAGGCGCCTACCAACGTCGCTTCCCTGTGTGTTGTCCTCCGGGCAGTAACAAGCATGTCGTCCGCATAACACTTCAAGTCGGCACCCGACGGGAGCTCGCCTCTCAGTACCCAGTCGTAGCCGATGTTCCACAGGAGCGGTCCCAAGACCGATCCCTGTGGAACACCGCACGACATTTGGTGCCGATGGGCACCGGCACGTCCCCGATAGGTGACGCATCAGTCCTCCAGATAAGCCCCTACTATACGGCGGAGATAGGAAGGCACCCGATGGTATATATAAGGCCTTCCGAATATAGCTCCAGGGTAGGGGGTTGAAGGCGTTGGAAATGTCTAAAGAAACCGCCAACACCACCCCACCCCGAGACACCGTATCTTCTGCCAGGGCTCTCACGCATATGATGGCGTCTATGGTGGAGCGCCTCCGACGAAAACCAAACTGGTTGTCGTCCAGGTTCGGCCCCTCTCTGCACAAGTGGCTGACGAGGCGATCTGCGATAATCCGCTCGAAAAGTTTGCCCGCCTCGTCGAGCAGCACCCTCAGTTGGGGTTCTAGCCCCTTCAGAGCCAGGACGAGAGCTCGGCCAGGAACTTCCAACATCAACCCTCATGCAAGTGCCCGCCAGACAGAACACCTGTCTGGTCTGAAGATCCTCCCTTGTCGTGTGAACTGTACACCCTGTTCCTCATGCCTCTATATTCCTTGACAGGTCATGGCAGCAAGGCGGTGGTGGTGGCGGCTGGTGCGCGGTGGCCGAGACGTCGGTAGCGCACAGCGGGGCTGGAGGAGCGCCCACACACGCGCGCGGCGTCGTGCTCGCCTCGCGGTACCTCGCACAACCCGCCGGGAAGGGACGCAGTAGGCTCGTGCATCTAGCCAGAGTTGATACTATGTAAGATTATTTTTATAATTATAAATTAGTGCTTAGCCGCAATCCCTGCACTGGCATTGCTTACCATCAGACGGGAGTGCCCCTTATCATTAATGATTGACAGTTAGATTTACATAACCTTCTTGTAATCCAATACGTAAACTTACGCCTTGTCTTTTATATCGCGTTATTTTTGTCCTTTGCGTGTTTTTTTTATGATAACTTACGGAACTGAAACGTGGTCACTCACAATAGGCCTCATACGAAGGCTCAGAGTCACACAAAGGGCAATGGAAAGAGCTATGCTAGGAGTTTCTCTACGTGATCGAATCAGAAATGAGGAGATCCGCAGAGGAACCAAAGTCACCGACATAGCTCTGCGAGTCGCTAAACTTAAGTGGCAGTGGGCAGGGCACATTGCTCGTAGAACGATGGCCGATGGAGCAGTAGGTAAGGTTCTGGAGTGGCGGCCACGTACTGGAAGACGCAGCGTAGGGAGGCCCCCAACAAGGTGGACCGATGACCTGGTGAAGGTCGCGGGAAGCCGATGGATGCGGGCAGCACAAGACCGGTCATCGTGGAAAGCCTTAGGGGAGGCCTTTGTCCAGCAGTGGGTTTTTTTATACGCGATATAAAAGACAAGGAGTAAGTTTACGTATTGGATTACAAGAAGGTTATGTAAATCTAAGTGCTGGCCAGAAAAAGCTTATAACATTGCACCAGAAAGGCTATGTAAAGTTAAAATAACTCTTCTGAGTTCTATGTAGGTAGATAGTGGTTGAACGTATCGCAGCGAAACAATGGTACTGGTTCTCTTGTTGAAAAATTAATTCACTGCATCGTTTTCTTTCCATTTCATTAAGAAAAGGACAGAAGATAACATATTAGTTTAGTCCTGTCAAATTAAGATACTCTAGACAATAATATACCTAAACTCGATTAAAAAATTGTGGACTAAAATTACATCGACATACGTCAGACGCGGACTAATTTGATAGGACTAAACTTATATCT
The DNA here is from genome assembly GCA_017933935.1 of Sesamia nonagrioides. Taxonomy (NCBI): domain Eukaryota; kingdom Metazoa; phylum Arthropoda; class Insecta; order Lepidoptera; family Noctuidae; genus Sesamia; species Sesamia nonagrioides. The sequence continues at coordinate 15,834 of JADWQK010000156.1, forward strand.
CAGTCCTTTTCTTAATGAAATAAAAAGAAAAAAGATTCACTGAACTTAAATTTAGTTTAGTTTCTTATTAAGGAAATCGGGGCCAATATTTCCAGAAACCTAAAGCATTTAAAAGTCCACAACTTCTTTCCTAAAGAAACTTTTCTTTTCCAGGGGCCGAACACCAGAATGGTACAACAAATGTTACGGACACATCTGTGCGCTGTACCTCGCCAGAATCAGAGCTTCGTTCAAACATAACACTGAAGGTCCCGAATCAAACGTATGATCAAAGCATTTCACTTAAGTTGGTACCATATTGGAACCAACTTAAGTTGACGTATACGGTGTCAGTGTAAATAGTCAGAATAAGTGGGAACTGGAATCATATAATGGAATAAGATTGGCGTTGACGTTCATTCGTTATATTCTCTGGAATGTTATAGGTAGTAATTATATTGGATATTAATATATTATTATGTAGATATTATAATTATAACAAAAGCAATAGATTGTCAAATGTATTTATTAACGTCAGTAATGGAGATATTATATCTGTCGAACAATTTATTCTGTAATCTTTAGCAATTTGACTTGTACTCATGATTGATGGACTTCTGATTACAAAAGTTATTGCTTATTGTGGAAATAATGCTTTGAGTCTAATTAATAATTATGATAGAACTCATTTTGATAATTATGTGGGTAATTGATGATGTCTCAAATGGCCCAACCATTTGCCTACAAATTACAATAGGTACCTACCTACCTAATTATGTGAAACATTCAATAAAATTAATAACCAATTGTTATTTAAACAGAATTATAAGTAGGTAAAGTTTGCATAATATCTCTATCAAGTTATGTATTTATATTATGGGAAGTTAAATATTTGACCAAAATTGTAATTAATTTACCTAGGCAATAAAAAAAGATCTTATTTGGTCTTATAATTATGTAGAAATGTTTATTGCAATATTTAAAAATAAATTGAGAGATTTTGCTATGTAAATAATTGAACAGCATCATAATAATTTGAGATAATTAAATGTACTGCATAATAAATTAATGCATATTAGGTTTTTAAAATATTCTTTACCTACCTCTATAACACAAGCTATTCTAGACCCCCATTCCCAAGCGGGACCTACCAAAAAGCCTGAATTTATTTGAAAAATTAGTTAGATATTATTAATTAATAGTCTAGATCTACCCCGTGGTGCATTGTAAATATAAGTAAAAAATTTAAATAAATTCATAAAACTCAATATTACAGTATAGTAAATAATAATATAATTATCAAGAAATCTCGTTGAATTATATTTGAATATAAAATTATTCTGTTTTACCATACCCTATGTAAAGTTATCGTTACATATCACTAGTCATATTATATAAATAAAAATAATAATCAAATATAAAACACATTTTAACCGTACCTGTCCTGTGTTCAGGAACATAGTATTAATTTATATTTAGGTACATTAATTATCCATGTATGTATAATATTCAATAATGTAATAAAAATAATGTAATTTTTGAACGTTGAGATATATCAGAATGAAATAAAATGAATGTTATAATGAATAATATTGTTGTATGTGTATTGTAAAAAGTCTGATTGTAAATAGTTGCATTGTTAGCTTGATAGGAAATGACCATCACAATTTTAATGTACTTAGCATAATTACTGTTTGAAGATGTGTTTCATTTAATGCAGAAATTGTTATTCTAACGTTAAGAGTCATTGATAAAATATTAAACAAATACGATATATTCTAACAAACTGACCAAAAAAAATGTGCCGAACACAGCAGCAGCACACATGCATATTTTTATTCGGCATACATTGGTACAGTGTGAGTGAGATGGGGCGCAAATCTAAAGCCTAGAGAAGAAAAAGATGGCTAATGTTTGTCGTTTGCGCTGTTAGTGTTTGTCGTTTGTTTTTACGAGTGTATCGAGAGTGACTAAAGCGAGATACAGGACTTAGCTCCTTTTGTACGCTTCATTTTTAGTGCGCTAGTGACATATCTACCTTAGTTTAATATTTTATCAATGTTAAGAGTAAAGTTTATAAAATTGTTATGACACTGGTTGTACACTTGTTCACAAACTATACTAAATTTAAGTTAAGTGCATATTATTCTTTCTCTTTCATTAACAAAAGGACAGGAGATAAACATTAATTTAGTCCTGTCAAATTTGTCCGCGCCTGTACTAAATAGTAGGTATTTTTAGTCGCCGTGTTTTATTAGGGATGTTTCCTGGGTAAAAAAAAAATATTCTATTTAGTCCATCATTCAGATTATAGAAAAATATTGTATACGTATATTTTGTTTTATCAAATCAATAAAAATTTACAAATATAAAAGACATCAAAGATCAGGAGTGGTGGCTGGTGACGTCACTGGCCGCTAAAAAGTGTAGCGTGCAGTGACGTCGCACGAGTTTTCAACGCGCTGTTACGTCTTCATTTTTTGTTTATATGAAAAAAGAAAAAATACGTGTCTCGTATTTTTTGGAAATCTGACTGATGGACTAATTAGTTTTTTTTTAGTCAAATACCCTATTGCATCTAAACTGTCTATGGAGTATCTTAATGTGATGGGACTAAACTAATATGTAATATAATGATACTTAAATATAAAGATGCACTCAATTTAAAGTTAGATTAGTTTGTGAAAAGGAGAATCATCACCACTGTTTCTTCTATATAAGGTAAAATAGTGATGGGAGGAACCCAATATCTTCCTATATTTAATACGTCATTCAGTATTGGTATAAGTAAGATGACTAATATAAGACGTAGGATATGGATTACCCCCTTTTTCTCATAAACCCCTGTCCAATCATACTTAACCACAAAGCAATACCTATATGAAACACAGCTTCATACAGACTTGTAAACATTTTCCTGTATGGAAAATCGATTTGAAGCCAAATATCGCAAATTGAAGATATTAAATTGCTTTTAAAATAGATTTAATGATATTTTAATTATTAATCTGTAATCTCAATATTATAATGTTGTTAGTTACCTATGATTTCACAAATTGTTGGTGCAAATATTCATTTTAGAATTAACTATTTTGGAGTGTGATGTCAATTCGAGAAACAGTTTGTTCTAATTTCTCTAGTGAGAATGGAAAATTTTAGTATAAGGAAATATTTAACCTACTTTGGCTCGCGATTTTCATTGAATTCCTTTTTAAACACGAGGGAGTCTACAGGTTCCAATTCCGTCAGACAGTTCTTACGTAATTGCATTGTATAGACACATACCTAGATAAGTGTTAATTCTTTAAGGTGTTAAATGATTGAAAGTATATAATCCGACAAGCAGTTTCTGGAATTTGCTCCACATTCAAAGATTTTTTCGCTCCCATTTTAACGAGTGAAAGTTCAGTGTACTAGGTTAATTCAAATATAAGCATCACACCATCAAAATGTAAATAACGGCCAGTTACATAATAATCTCATAATGTACCAATTCCAAAAATAAATATTTAACATACTGTTTAGTATCAGATATAAAGCACTTTTCATTCCGTATTTAAAATTGGAACCCCGATCACATTTTTCCATTCTGGAATTCCAGTTGTAGAGAAATAAAAATCGGTAATTTAAAAAATAGCCAATTCGTCGTTTTTTACAAATATAGAATAAAAGTGTTATCAACCATTCCATAATGTATTATAATTGTTACAAAATAAAACCAAATAATGATTTAAAAACGAAAGTCTGTCTAATAAATTTGTGAGCAGTGCAATATAAGAAATAGAAATATAAATAAGAAGTACCCATAGACATATACTAATGGACATGCTGTACGCGTATAATCTGCAGTATTTTTTTGGTTTGAAAAGAGAGAGAGATTGCCTATGCTTTCCATTTAGCACTAACTCTTTCCTCATAGATGATTGATAATTTTGAGACAGATAAAGATAGACCGAAACTTCGTTTCCTCTGTTTCTTTCGGAGTGCCACAATTCTCATCCTTAAGGCATGTCCATTAGTATATGCCGATGTATCAACAATGTTGCCAACCTTTCAACACATATATTCGACAGACTATCTATTTTTAAAATTGCATAGGTTTCCAGTTTAACCAATATTGATGTTCAATTGTTCACAGTATTTTGTCTGTATAAAGCACATTTACATCCGGTTGCTAGAAGACTAATGAAACCACAAAAACTATATAACAAACTGTCAAGCTTATCTATTTTTGAATACTTACCATAGACATATACTAATGGACATGCCGTACATGTATAATCTGCAGTAATTTTTCGGTTTGAAAAGAGTGAGAGAGATGGCTTATGCTTGCGATTTAGCACTATCTCTTTCCTCATAGATGATTGATGATTATGAGAAAGATAAAGATAGACGAAACTTTGTTTCCTCTCTTTCTTTCGGAATCCCATAATCCTCATCTCTAAGGCATGTCCATTAGTAAAGTCGATGATACTTACTATGATGTGCAAAGAAATGACAATACAGCCAATCAAATCGCTTGACAGTATTTTGTTAATTCGGTTTTATAATAGTCTCAAAAATCAGTTGTTAGTCTATGTAATAAGAGGTAAATATCTGTCCCAGCAACTAACAGAAATATTTATTACTCCGTTTAATACTCCGTGTCTGTTATAACGTGTAAAATATAAACTAATGCATTGTGATTTATTCTTTATGAAAATATATGGACCATTGTATTGAAACTTTTTGAAGTTTTATTTTTTTTAAGTACTAGCTTTTCCTCAGGCCCACGGTCTCATTACATCGCATCACCCCACCGCGTAGCGCGAGTTAAGGAACCCCAACTCTCCAATATTAGCTTCATCAGCTAATGCTTATATTATTTAGCATTTCAAGTATAATTCAGCAGACGTTATCTAGGACATGCGTCACTAACTTAGATGCTTAGTTAACAATAAGATTAGTATATAAGATCAATATTTTGTAGAACTAATTAATTACTGTTACGCTGTTACTGGATAGAAATAAAGTTATTTTTTAACTCCTTCGTAGTCGTTAACTTAATTGGCGCAGCCGGTAGGATCTCTGTAGTCAGGCCGTCACGTATTAGTATCTACGGGAAGCAGCCGACGTCCGTTTCTACGGTTTAGCAGAGATCGCCGAACAAACAAATCTATTAAGAAGCTACTTCGAGTTACGGGAGGACCAGCAGCCAAGCAGTAATTCAAGGATCATGAAGATAGCTGCGGAATTGTGAGTAAATCTTTTCACCTTCCTCTCAGCTCTTCCATTTGAATCCTAACCTTGTATTAATCTATGTTCTATGTACTATTAGGGATTGGACAACGCCTTAGTAACATTTCATAGATTATTAGCCGTAGTTTATATTTAGGGATACTTTTTAGCATATATAGTTATTCATTCTACTTTTCTCTTTTTGTAAAGCGACATTATTTTTCTTTCACTATGGAAGGTATAAACCGAATCCCACAGGAATTGGTAAATATCATTCCAGTATTTAATGGTGATACTAGAACGTTGCCCTTATTTATAAAAAAATGTGAATATATTTTATCAACATTCAGAGGGGGCGCAGTACAGAACGAATATTTATTTCATGTGATAACGAGTAGGTTGTCAGGCGAAGCAGCTAGTTTGGTAGGCGAAAGGGACTCTATAGATTCGTGGGATGAGTTAAAAAAGTTGTTAAATCAACATTTCGGCGACCCACGCACTGAGGACTGTCTAGCAATGGAATTAGAATCCTGTAAAATTAACAAAGGTGAAAGTTATTTAGATTTGTGTCATAGGATACAACATATGAGGAGCATTTTATTCGCTAAAATAGCAGAAACCATAACTGACGACTCTTTACGAAAGGCAAAGCAAGTAATCTATAATAATAGAGCGATGAATGTATTTCTATTCAATTTACCACCGTTCCTAGTTAGGTTAGTTCGTTTACGCAACGTTTCGACATTAGAGGACGCATTGAAAATTGTTTTAGAAGAACAGAACTTTCAAGCAGTATATAGTGCTAGAACAAACGATTATCGCAACTCTAATAGGTACAATAAACCCAACTTTTCCGAGTCTAACAGCACGAAAAATAATTCACAGCACGTATCAAGTGCACCTGCACCAAATAACGCTTCGAGTAGCTTACCTACGACGAACAATTCGCATCATATTAAAAATATCAGGCTCACATACTAATGATATAGTAAGACTTGCTGAAAATGAATCCAAATTTAACAAATTATTACGAATTGTAAATACTATGTATCAAATTCTGAGCAACTTTCGAACTTGTTATGAGAACATACAAGAAATTGAGTCTGCAATCGCCTTTAGCAAACTAAATGTTTTGCACCAGTCCATTATAAACAGCACAGAACTATACAATACTTTAGAAACAATTAGTAAACATGCTAGGACAATTTATACAGTTACTAAATATAATTTAATAAAACTAGAACGTAATATCATAGTTAAATCATATTTAAATAATAATAAGTTAGTCTTTGTGTTAGAAGTCCCTCTAATAGACAATGAAACATACAATTATTACAAGGTTATTCCAATTCCTATCTCCCATTCCACAGATACTTTTACCATTATTCCCAAATATCCCTACTTATTGGTGAATCGATTGAAATACATGCCCGTGGCGAGATCATGTTCCGAAATTGAAAACGGCAGATTTCTTTGTACCGAAAACAATCTAGTTCAGTATCCAGTTGATACCTGTATCGAACAAATCATGCTGATAAAAAACAACTACAGTGGCTGTATAAAGAATCGTATCAAGATAGAAAAAACCAAGGTACAGAAAATAACTGATAGTCAATGGCTGGTTTATACAGAGGAGAACCTGATCATTACTGAAAACTGTAACGAAGAAATCCGCAAATACAACATAATTGGAACCTATATAGTAACACCAGGTCAACAATGCAAGACGCAAATAGGAGAAACAATCGTTGGCGCCACCACAAACACCACAATTTCCAGCTTCAAGCTACCGTTGATTGAGATGCCAGAACTACAACAGGACATACAGACAAGGACGGAGAAAATCGATTTAAGAAACGTGGACTTTAGTGATGTGAAAGAAGTATTACAAAGTGCCAAATTCAGTGAAAGTGACAATACAACCCGAATAGTGACAATAGAAATTAGTGTATGGACCATTTTAGAATATGTCATTTTTATAATAATAATTGTCGTCATCGTATACAAATTGTACATTTGTCGTCTTTGCCGAAATTCTCCGAAGTCACCTACAACACCTTCGGATAATTTCTCTCTTAGGGAGGGAGGAGTTAAGGAACCCCAACTCTCCAATATTAGCTTCATCAGCTAATGCTTATATTATTTAGCATTTCAAGTATAATTCAGCAGACGTTATCTAGGACATGCGTCACTAACTTAGATGCTTAGTTAACAATAAGATTAGTATATAAGATCAATATTTTGTAGAACTAATTAATTACTGTTACGCTGTTACTGGATAGAAATAAAGTTATTTTTTAACTCCTTCGTAGTCGTTAACTTAATTCGCGCTATCCTATTATTCGTTTTCGCTTAGTCTATCTGACTTTTCCTGATTTTTGCTCGCCGCGGGCCGATTTTAGCACCCGTAATTATCTCAACCAATTTTTAAAATGTTAATATAATTTTTGAGCAATTGAGTTTTTGTTATGTGTGAGTGGGTCCAAAAAATTATTGTTAGCGCTTATCTCCTACTGGTATTATAGTTGGCTTTCTAGGTGTCTATTTGTTGACTGATGTAGTTACTTAAGTCCTTGGGTACAGACGACACCACATCAAGCTTCTACCATCTGTCAAATTTCTTTATTAAATTTTCAGCTTTATAGCTAAAGCATTTAAGCTCATTGTTGAGTGAGAGTATTTGACAGTTTCGCATAGCATGAACTGCTGTCGTCCGCACCGTCCAATGAAAACATGTTTACGAAGATGATTTTACAAACCACAGAACAAATATGCATATCTAACTACCACTTGAACGTCCCGATTTGACAGCTAGGAAAGCGTTGTACGTCCGAGCGCGCGATCGGTATCAAGCCGCGCCGAGCGCTCGTAAAATCCTTGTTATTTTCTTCTTATTTTTTAGCAGAAGTCTATTTAAGTAATTACTTATTATGAACAATTTTTTTTTCAGGGATTATTTTGTCATATTTTAAGATATTATATCAAACAAAAACTTGACGAAAATCCGGCACACAAAGAGCAATGAGCAATAATTTCGTCCACTATAACACTCGTAAAGTCAACTTATCAGACATTATTACAAAGTATTTATACATATTCAAAAAGAACAAGTCTCGATAATTATTTTATTATTTAACACTAATAAAAATACATAATTTATTACTCTTATTTTAATCGCAGAACTCACAGCCACTGTACAAAACTGCACTCACCGTTTTTAAACAACTTTTTTTTCCGTTAAGGGACTTTACAATGAATAAAGCATTGTTTAATAGTTATGGTCTTGTTGAAGTAGGTATCTTCTATGTCTAGGTAAAACCGTCGGTACTGCGCGTTAATTTTAGTTCTAATGTTATAATCTACGAGGTACAGACGACAGCACATCAAGCTACTACAATTTGTCAGAATCTGCCGTACATTAGGTGGGCCGGGAGATGGCAGCAAGGGAAGGGCTGTTCTAGTAGTTGATGTCCCGCTGGCAGTTATTTTTTTACAGGCTGAGCAAAGGCAGTTGGACAGGAATAATGCTTGAGAAGTTAAGGCTATTATTGGAATCAATTGTAACAGCAAATACCTACTTAGGACCCATTAACTTAATCAAATGTTATTCCGTGGTGCTTGGCAATCTGGGCTTCTCCCAGTTGCAATAATGTCCCTTTGTGCCGATTGACCTAGTTCTGTTCTGTCTCCTGCTTATTATGGAGGGAAGTGGAAAAAATATCTTTTTTCTTACTCCTCCGCTATTATTTTCTGATTAATTTCGTTGCGGGACCCAAGACAGTTGAATCGTTTCTCCGGGACTCGTCGAGCTTCATTGCTCGGCGTTTTTTGGCGGTCTCCACTGTTGATTCTGGCTTTCAGGAGTTGCAGTGGGTTGGGAACAGTGTGGCGGGTTTTGTCCCTTAAAAAAAAAAAAGAAAAAAAAAGGTTTTAATCGCATCACGCTACAGCTACTTTCAAAAATGTCCTAAACTGGGCTTGAGGCGCGAGTGGAGCAGAACGCGCCGTCAACTTTAGTCTGTTCCGGGCGGCGACCTACCCGCTTTTTACCGCCTACAGCCCCGCACCTACGATGGCTAGAAGACGCCCTAGATGACCGGAGTTAGCAGGCGTCACCTACAGGCCGCCTACAGACCCGCACCTACGATGACTAGGAGACGCCTGCTGACTCCCTAGGTCAAAGGTGTCTCCTGCGGTGACTAGAGCCATGAAGGCGTAGAGATTGTCTCTCCCTTACGCGATTCGATTCCTCCTTTGCAAGAATTACTGCTTCGCTGAAGTACGGGATAGCCTCCTATGCACTCTTGCTCCGTTCTATGGCCTGGATCATGGACAGAGAAGAGAGGTCGCCGCCGGTAGTCCTTAAGTTTCTTTTTTCTGTGTCTTCCCCAAGGCTTTCCCCTACGCTGCGTCTTCTGGTACGTGGCTGCCACTCCAGAACCTTACTGCCCACTGCCACTTAATTCTAGCGACTCGAAGAGCTATCTATGAATGTCGGTGACTTTGGTTCTTCTGCGGATCTCCTCAATCAAACTCCGAGCATAGCTCTTTATTTTTGTGTGTAATATCTACCTGCTTATAAAAATAAAAATGTTAAATTGTTTAAAAAATACAGTGATGTCCATAAAATAAATACTAGAAACAGGCACAAATTTATTGTACCTACAACAAGACTCAAGAAAATAGTTGGGTCTTTCAGATGCCAATGTACACCTTTTTACAATAGACTTCCAGAGGTGGTTCAAGATCTGAGCCTGAATAAATTAAAATCCTTCATTAAACGTAAGTTGTGTCAGAAAGCAATTTATAGTGTGAAGGATTATATTGAGGACAAAAAGGCTTGGGCTTGAGCTGCGTACGATTTCTATACACTAATTGTTCTTTGATTTTTTTCTCTTGTAGTTTTAATTTTTTATGTTTTTTACGCAAAGCCTACACACTATGTAGCCAAGCATATTGTACGTTACGAAATTGCATCGCTTTCAGGAGTGTTCGGCACTGGTACAGCTGCACAGTAGCTAAACTTAGTATTCGGGAATACTGTTGGAGCTGCTGACCCTTGGACAAAACTATCTTTGCATTGTGTAGATCCAATTTCTTAGTATTGCATGGCACACGTGTGAGCACAATGTACTTGCTGTAAAGCATCTACATATTTGTTGGGTTATTTTAATTTCAGAATTGTTGTTTTTTTTTTTGTGTTTTCCATAATGGACGCTCTCAGCGTACAACATATTTCTGCATCGTTCTCACACGGTGTGATTTCAACATGAGTGATGTAATCAAATATTTGTAGCAATAGCTTGATAATTTTAAAAGAGTGTCCATGGAGTTTCTTGCCCGTTCTTCTCCATAGGTACCTACTCTTTGGAATGGGCGACTAGCTTCATCTTACTGACTGACGGACCTTCTGACAATTCAAAAATGCCTGTACTGGTTTATTTGAAATAAATGATTTGATTTTACCTACAAACCCACACTGGGTTTACGTGGCTCACTCCCTCTTGCAGAGAGAAAACCTGTGACCAAGGAGTGGCAACATTAAAGGCTGATTATGATGAGATCATATGGCAATAGGCATAGAATAGTAACAGGAATGGTAATAGGCGTAGTAATAACTACTACCTAACATCATTTGAAGTTATTGTGGTTAAGTGAACATCGCCACCGAATAGTCAATAATCTCTTCTGTGAACATCGCCATACATGATGCACATACATTTTCCCTAGAATATTAGATACAGGTTTGCGAGTCATAATTTATAGTTCTAAACCACATTAATGTGCAGTGTCTTTTTGTGTGAAAAAGTACCGTAATTTATTTTGTACGGGACTTTTTTGTAAAGATAACAGAAACTAGTGACGTGTTATTGAAAAATAAAAAAACAGACGAAGGGTTGCGTACTCTATACCAAAAGTTTTTTTTAGTTTTGTTGTTGTAGCGGCAAAAGAAACACAATAGCTGTATCAATTCCAACTGTCTAGCGATCTTGGTTCAGGAGATACAGCCTGGTGACTGACATACAGATCGACAGAGAGTCAGACTGACAGTTTAGTCTTAATAATTGAGTCGCGCCCTAATTACATAACACACTATAACTCTAATTTTGAATCATTTTAAAACATTTTGCTAATACATTGCTTCTTGTGTTTTCTCAACAATGTACCTACCTATAATGCAACGCAATGAATGTTGTTGAACTGTCAAAATGAAATCCATTGCATTTTTAGTGTGTTATACAATTTGTACACTGCTGGTGGATGGCAACATACATATTTGTTTCCTATTACTTGGGACTCATCATCATCCCAGCGTTAATCCCAGTCGCATCCGAAGCCTTTTCAGCTTTGGAGTCTGGGGTCCGCTTTACCAGTCCAACTGCTGAAATGGCTAAACTTCGACATTTTCCGTGAAGCGATTGCCGTCTGACCTCCACAACCCGAAGGCGACATCGAAGCATTGCAGTTAGACCAATTGTTGGACTTTTGAGGGCTCCAACAACCCGTAACGACTGCCAATAGATGTTTGTATGGCAACCAGGACCAACGGCTTAACGTGCTTTCCGAGGCACGACCAGACCAGAGCAAGTATTCATATTCATGCATACAAATACTTGCACTGTGCGGGGATCGAACCCGCGCCACCTTGCGCAGCGGCCGTGTCCGCTACCGCTACGCCACGGAGGCTGTTCCTATTACTTGGGACTAACATACATAATACTTAATACATAAGCAGCCACTGTGTTTCCACTGTTGGGACACAGGCCTCGTCTCGATGAAAGGGAGTGGGCCGTAATCTACCACGCGGGCACATTGCGGGCTGGTAGATGTCACATATCTTCAAAGTTTTTGCTTCTAAGACATATCGGTTTCCTCACGATGTCATCCTTCACCGTTTTGAGACCAGTGGCGTTTAAATAATTTACACAAAGTCAGCGGTGGCCTTAGGGGGTGGCGAACTGTGCATTCGCCCAGAATGCACAGTTCGCCGGCGTCGCTCTTGGGGCCTCGCGCACCCAACAGCGCTGTGCCCTCGTCGCGAAACTTGGTGCGGCTTATCTCTCGCTTCGAGTCATGGTACAGTCCATGGTCGGAAGCGAAGAAGCGTGGGATGCTGTGGCCTCTTTTTGCGAGCAGGTGATGCATGCAAAGCAGGCTGCGGAGAGGGAGGGGGAACATGCTTCTCACTCCACTCGCACCAGAAGAGCAACCGGGAGTCGAAGGGCGCTTAACGATCTCCGGCCACCATAGGAACGCGGATGACGAAATTGGGGCCGTGTCGTCGCTCGAGCGCTAAGGCTTAAGGGAACATGCAGTACTGGCGTCTTAGTAGTGGTCTGTGCGGTCGTGGTACGCGCACCAACCCAGGCTAATATTAAAAAAAAAATGTTAAAATTGTATTTAGTCCAAATTAAAACGTATTTATTTATTTATTAATCCTTTCTCTGTTAACATTACAGGTTATTAAGACCCAATGCGATAACAAGGTATTTTAAAACATTAGGTAGAAATCTAGTTATACCTAGAGAAACCATACACCGTAATAAACTTAATACTTCTAAGTTTAATTTCTTATTTATTAGTAAAATAAAGTTAGTTTCATTCATTCACTCAAAACATGGTAATTGAACATTTTATTATGTAGTACCTAGATCCAAGTGACCGGATTCAGTATTTTAATACTTTTTCAGTATATTTTAGTAAGTTTTCCAAGAGTCGGTATTATTATAGGTATATTGGCGGAAGCCAGTATTTTTGGGTATATTTTGGAAAACAAGTTATGGCAATATTGCCATGTCATAAAATTATTAAAAAAAAGAACTGCGTACATTGATGTTCAGGGGAATTTCCGGATTTCGTCTATATTTCATTACATCACTACTGATCTTTGCTCCAGCAAAGATCAGTAAGTTACAGATAGGACATGATAGGACAGGTGGACTTAAGACCCAGCCAGCCAGAAACAGCCAGGTAGTCATGAAAACCCACTGTACAAAATTATGCATATTATATTTATTTTTTTATTTATTATGCATAGATTTTTTGCTCTCAGACCCAGAGATATAAAACTTCTTGGATTTGAAGGTATGCATATTATGATTTTGGGAGTAAATGAACCCTAATACTAGGAGCCTAAAGAATATTTTTGACCAACTTACGTCGTTCTACAAGTTGTACCATATTTTGAACATTGAGTCTTAACGTTGCAGAGAAAATAAAAACTAATTATCATGAATTTTAAAATTTATTGTTGAAATTAATAAAAAAAATACAAAAGTAAGACAAAATCATATAGTCTTAAATCGAACATTCATTTAAGGCACTAGAATCAGTCTTATAAATACCTAAATTACATTACCTGATCATCTTTGGAAAAAATCAGACTTTTAAAGCCCTTAATAACGAAAATAATTCTCTTAAAATAACTAAAAATATTATCTTAGCATTAATAATTCCACTCGTAATTTAAGCATTTTCATGAGTAGTAGGTATTACAGATAATATAACTCATGAAATGCTTTGTAATAATTACGAGTTGATGTTAAGCAAAGAGCTACCAAACAGGGGCTGCATTTGGCAGTGGTTCTTTTGTTACATCCAGGCAAGTGGCACCTATTTGGCCTGCCTTCGAAAATAAGCATGGATAATGCTCTCTACTGTCGTCTTATTTAATCGGTAAGAGAACTATTGTTGGCCTATCTATTTTTCGAACTTCGGGCTCCGAATTGTCCTCCTCTTCTAATACATCTTCATAGTAAGTATGTACTTTCCTCAATAATCCTTTGATTCCAATAAATAATTTACTTTCTTTTCAGTCAAATGTAGGATTTTCCAGTTGGGAATAAATAGTTTTGGTTAGTTTATTAGTGATCAAAGCAATGAGGTCGTCAATGAAGTACTCACTAAAATACTGTGAGGAATCATAAGCGGTAGTATCCACCGGCAAGTATGATGGACCAGAAAGTTGCGAAGGTGTAGGAGCAAATTCTTTAGTCTTCCCTTCACAATCAGGGGATTCATTAGGAGGGACGGAATTATTTTCTTGTCGTGCTCGACCGCGTTCTCGGGTTCTACTACCCAGACCGCTTCTTACGCGAGAGCTAACATTTCTTCGCCTAGTCGTCGATGAAATGGCTTCGACGACTACGTTCATTTGTGCGTTGACCACGTGCTCTGTTACGACTCTAAATAAAGTCATTTTCAGAAAGATCTAAAAGTAAAAACAAAAACACGTAATTATTGACAGAAACTGAATGTATGATAGTGCAACCCAATGTCAAAAAAATGTACAAAATAATTGATGATTTCGTAACACAGACACATTTAAAACTGTAATGAAAATTATTAATAGTATGTATTATGTATAACTTTAAGTTTATAATAACAATAAAAGTAACATTGGAAAAATAGTGGTTCTATTAGGTGGTATTTTCAGATTAAACTTCTTTGTGCACGAGGCCGCGGCATATTTCCCCTTTCGTCGCAGCTGGCTTTGCTAAATGTTTTTTTTTTTATTGGAGGCATTGTACCATCAACATTTTTTTTTGGTTCATTTGTTTCCGTTTTTCTGAACGGAAAAGGCAAAGGCATAGTACGCCATACAGCCTAGTCTTCAGTAAGTTTTTTCTTGAGTAAGTTTCTATCCTAACTTATTCTAATTTATCCTTTTTTTTTTTTTACGCTGTGGTAATGCATTTACTCACCGTACCCCGAAGGGCGTGTGTGGGACTCGCCCAGCCGAAGCCGGGAATACCCACTAAACCCACAGCGGCACAACCACATCGCCTGAGTGGCGGGGTCATGGGAAATGGCAGAGCCTGACTACCAATCCCCCGCCGGCGATTCCCGCCTGGGGCGGGCCCACAGTGGTCCCTCCACTCCACAGGGAGGGGCCGGGCTGGGTACGTCTTTTTGTGCGAGAAGACGCAGCAGCCAAGGGTTTTTTAGCGAGGTGTCCTTCCTCTTAGCCCCACTCGTTTACCCGGAGGCAAACGGGGCCCCCAGCTCCTCTCAATGAGGAGACCGGGTTGCCCGACGGTGACCCGGAGTTCGGGTCACGTCAGCCACCTGGAGGGGTGGCCGACCCGCCGCACATGTGACCGCCGGAGCGGTCCCCACTTCTGGTTTTGGTCCGCACCGGTAAACCGGTAACCCCCATATCTGGGGGCCATTCCCCTATCCGCCACCTGGGGACGCGTCCGATGGCAGGCCAGAAACTGCGCACGGAATCCTAACTTATCCTAGCTTAACCTAACTCCTTTCGTTTCCCGCGTGTGGCCAATTAGGAGGGGTTTAGCGTAAAGACATGATGTGGCCATCATGCTACAATATTTCACTGTTCTTTTTTAGAATTATTCACTGAATGCACTTTTTACTACATAAATCACGCGTTTTTATTTCGTAAACGACACTATAAATAATTTAAAAGTCCAATGAAAAATGAGCGTGGCACTCATCTTCGCTTTCCCCCAAAACTCCTACCATAAACAGTATAGACTATTAAAGTTTTTTTTTTTTTTATAAACGAAACAAGTCGCGCGAAGATTTGAAAAATAAATAGAATATATTAAAGAATATGTACAAAAAATTGTACAGCGGGCGGCTATTACTACAAACTGTATTACAAAGCTGGGACTGAGGAGTGAACTTTATTTTGTACAAAATTTTGTACCAGGGGCCTTAGGAGGCTAGATTTACAAAAAGTATCGAATCATCTAGTCACAATGATTTTCTGTTCTGCACTTGGCTTAATCTTTGAAGGTTTGGGTACAAACTTTCAAATTTATACTTAGGGAAATTCCCGAATTATTGAAAGTTTTAATAATTTGGAGTTTTCCTTAAGTTCTATATTTAGGTATTACGACAGTCACGTACAATATAGTACGTGACCATCGTAATACCTAAATATAGCGCGTGATTTTTTGTTGTCATTTACTTATGATATTACGCTGTTATTTGATACGCAAATCAGAATCCATAAAACATGTCTAGTTTTCAGCAAAGTTATTTCGCTAAATGGGAACAAATTCCGGACTTTTCTTCGTGGATTTCATGTTATAAAGATGACGAGTACACTGCGTTTTGTAAAGCGTGCAGTGCGAAACTCCAAAGTAGGTTAGCATCTTTAAAACAACATGCAAATACTAAAAAGCATAAATCGAACTTGAACAAATATGAAGGACACTCAAAGGTAAGCTTAACTTGCTTTTAGTTTTTAGTAAAATTAGAATTACTGTACCTAAAGTCGAGAAGTTCAGAGGTACTTTATTTAGTGTATGATCATAATGTATAATTTATGTTTTTACTTGTTTTCAGGTTGACACATTTTTCAAAAAGGCACCAGCGAAAGACGAAGTCAAGAAAGCTGAGCTGCGTTTATGCGGTTTTATTTATTATTTATTTTATTTTATTATTTATGTACACACAATAAAATACATAAAGATACGACAAAATTAAGATCTGAGACAAAGGTGCTGCTTATTTCTTAAGAAATTTCTTTCAGCAGACCTGCGAAAGGAGAAGCAAAACAGAAATGACTGTAGACAATAGTGTGAAAGAACAAAGAGGAAATAAAATATGAACATTGAACATGATATGTATAAAAGTAATAATATTAAATATACCTAAACATATAAACAATAATAATTATATAAGTATACTTAAATAAATACATAATACTAAAATATATAAATAATATACAAATTCTCACAATATAGAGGAAAGAAACAATATAGAGGAATATCCCTTTTAGAACTATGGACAGATTGCAAAAGAATTTTCCTGCAAGAGAACCAAAGCAGCAGCTATTACCTATAACGTTTTAGGACCCGAATTTGAAAAAGTTAAGATTGAAGATATACTTCGTACTATATCTCCGTCAGGTAAACCAGTATCTTCCTCAGCCTAGGAAGGAAACCAGTATATTCAATTGTAATCATGAAAGTACAGATGTCACCACAATCAAAGTGTTGGCGATAGTAATTAAATACCAAATGTAAAGTACAAACCAAATTCTTTGATTTAGTTGATTTAAGTGATGAAACTGCAGATCACTTATTTTTGACAGCCTCGGTGGCGTAGCGGTAGCGAACGCGGCCGCTGCGCAAGGAGGCGCGGTTTCGATCCTCGCGCAGTGCAAATATTTGTATGCATGAATATGAATATTTGCACTGGTCTGGTCGTGCCTCGGAAAGCACGTTAAGCCGTTGGTCTCGGTTGCCATACGTCTAGTGGCAGTCGTTACGGGTTGTTGGAGCCCTCAAAAGTCCAACAATTAGTCTAACTGCAATGCTTCGGGTTGTGGAGGTCAGACGGCAATCGCTTGACGGAAAATTTCGAAGTTTAGCCAAAATCAGCAGTCAGACTGGTAAAGCGGACCCCAGACTCCAAAGCTGAAAAAGCTATGGATGCGACTGGGATTAACGCTGAGATGATGATGACTGCAGATCATTTATTTTATGCTGAGCAACACTCTGGCATTGTTACAAAAATTAAAAAAGTGAACCCAAAGTGCTTATTCATAAAATGTGTTGTCATTCTGCAGTATTAAGTGTTAGTCATGCTTGCAAAATACTACCTAGAAATTTAGAACAGTTAGTAAAAAAAATATATGGACATTTTTTTTTTTTTAGCGTCAAAGAGAATTTGTTGAGTTTCAAAATTTTACTGACACTGAAAAACAGACTACTGCATCATCTATATCAAGGCTGCTCAACCTTTTGAAGAGTCGGGCCAAAAAAGTAGATTGTTGTTAACGACGGGCCACTTACATTTCCGATTTCAGTTACTCTTAAAAACTCCCTCAATTATTATGAATATAAAATTCAATTGTTGTTTATTAGGAACAAAGAGTATCTTATTTTAAATATTATTATTATTAAACAAAGAAATAAAATTTTAATTAAGTAAGTACTAGATGTATGTATCTTCTAAAGTCTAAATCAACTTTTTAATTCAAAGTTAAAGAACTTGTAAGAAATTCAGCAAGTTATTTCCTCCCTTTACAAAAAATATTTGTTGTTTGTCAAGAAAATAAAGAAAAATAAGTACTATTTTCAGTATTATACACAGACTTTTACAAACTGTAACACTTTCCATTACAAAATAGCCAAACAAGAAACTAAGTTACATATTTTTTACTTAAAAAAAAACCTTTCCCTATACTTGAAATTACTCTTGTATCATGTGTGCGTTAACAAACATTTAAACTCACACACACAAACAGCCAGATACGGAACAACTAATTATAGCCCATAGAAATATTTGTTCCGTGCGGGAATTGAACCCGCGACACGCGGCGCAGCAGTCGATCGCTCAGCCACTGCACCAATCGTGTCGTCACTTTAACTGTAACTTTTTATCACAATCAAGGTGAGAAGTCACATTGATTGTCTTTTAATAATTTACTTATATTTGGCGACTAATCCGAAGTTGAGAGTAACAAGAAGTCACAAATATGTATGTTACTGAGACAGGGATGTGCAATATTTATTTTTTACATAATTGAGATCTGAAAAAATCTTTTCAAACATACATATGTTGAACCAAAACTACTTCGAAACTGTAACGCTAGGTTCTACTATTGCTGGAAATTCTTCTTAAGGTACCAATTTCCAGAAATCTGCAAAATCTTCTGAAGAATTATGTGCTTTCGAAAACAATTTGTTAGCAAAAAGATTTTTTGCCATATTATCATGATTTTGCAGTTCCGAGAGTTATATTAGTATTACTCCCGCGCTGCGCGAGTAACTTAAAAATAAAAAAAACAAAATCTCGATTTTTGAATTTGGTGCGTATTTTCAAAGCATAAGTACATACTAAACTTGCGCGGGCCACTCATGATTCTTTCGCGGGCAACAGGTGGCCCGCGGGCCTGGTAGGGGTTGACCAGCCTTGATCTATACCTATACTAATTTATAAAGCTGAAGAGTTTGTTTGATTGTTTGAACGCGCTAGTCTCAGGAACTATTGATCCGATTTGAAAAATTCTTTTTGCGCTTTAGGCATATTTATATAACATCACGCTGCGACCAATAGGAGCGGAGCATAACTAACTCCACGCGAACGAAGTCGCTAGCGGCCGCTAGTTATGATATAAGATGGCTGTCGCTTCATGCTTGTGTTAATAGAATAATAATTGAGCAATGGAAGGCACTGCAGTTGTTTTTTCAAGAGCAATATTTGAGTGGTCGCATTATGTCATCAATATTTTTGTATCATTCTTTTAATAATGATATAAACAAATTATAGGTACTGTTACTTTTTAGACTACATTTTGCCGATTGTAATCAAATTTAATATAATTTTTCAAGGCGACTACCCGTGCATTGAAAGATTATATTGTTACGAATGGACCTTATGTCGATGGCATAAGGTTCAATATCGCGTGACATGCAGTGTGTCACTTTTGAGCCCTATTTCGCCAGATCTAGACATTTTCTAGGTACAATAATAAAACGCATTGCTAGACTTAGGACGGCCTATCGAATGGTACAGGTCTCAACAGTTTTGTCAACAAAGTGTCGACATCGAAATTTCCAGAAACCCGTTTCCGGGAATTACCGTGGGTACTTACTTGGCCGGTGACCTCGAAGTTATGCAGTATTATTATTACACCTAGAGGATTCTGGAATGTTCGATCAGCTGGCCTATATAAAGAGCCGCGACGCCGACACACAGTCAGTCTACACTCGACTAGCGATACGAAAACAGCGACAGTTAAGAAGCAATCTTAAAGAAGACCTACTGCGACAATTATAAAGAGAACTGTAAGTACTACGTGAAGAAACATCTGTAGCGTTATTGTGTGTTTACAACACGGACTTCGTGGACGTAAGAGAAGACTTCAGTACGACATCAGCTACGTTCTACTTGTCATTGCCTACAATCGACTGTACCTTCGTTGCCAATAAACTTCGTAACCCTTAACCGGCGTTTAAGTACCCCTAGCCCGTAACAATTGGTGTCAGAAGCGGCATGCCGGTCACGCCAAGGGAAGACGAAAGGGTTCGCACGCGACGACAAGCAGCGATGGATTTGGCGCGTCAAGAGGAAGAATCGGTTGGTGTCCCTGCACCCGGAGTAGATGCGGCCGCCGTAACACCGACGAATGTGAGTGCGCCTACTACCACCACTATTCCCGGAAGCAGTGGATGTGATTTATCGGCGTTGCTGGCTCATTTGACGCTGCAAATAAAAGGTATGGCAGAATCCCAGGCAGCAACCCAGGCACAGATTAAAAGTGTAGCAGAATCCCAGGCAGAAACCCAGGCAAAAATAGATAGATTCCAGGCAGCAACCCAGTCACAAATAAAGGAATCCCAGCAACTGGTATTACAATTAAATGAAAAGTGGAAAAAGACCAAAGAAGAGGTCAATGAACTTAGAATTAAAACAGCTCAACAAGATGCCCGTCTGGACCAGCAAGACACGCGCATAGACAAACAGGATACGCGTATGGACCAGCAAGATACGCGCATAGACAAACAAGATGCGCGTATGGAGAAACTAAACAGTACCATCATGGAGTTTGGGAAGGAAGTAGAATTTTTGCAGGAGAAGGTACAAAAAGGCGTTATTAAAGGTGTGGTACCGGTACCCAGTGCTTTGCCGACTTTCAAGGTACCTCATTTTGATGGAACAACGTCATGGGTGGCCTTCCGTCTACAGTTTGAAAAAGTCGCAAAAGGCAACAATTGGGACGACGATCAAGCTGTAACCGCCCTTACGCTTGCTCTGCGTGGTGAGGCGGTCCAAATCCTCGAAAATATTTCCGGCGATTCCAATACCCTAGCCTGTCTGTTAGAAGCGTTGGAGTCTAGATATGGAGAGAAACACCTGGAACACGTCTACAGGGCTCAACTCCGCGACCGCACACAGAAAAGCAGTGAGGGTTTGCAACAATGGGCATCGGAAATAGAACGTATTGTTCGGAGGGCGTATGCTTCAACGCCGGGAGTAATTGATGCTACTACGGTGCAAGCTTTTACTGACGGAATTCGAGATGCGGAAGTCAGGGCTGCGGTTCGTCTCGGGCACCATCAGACTCTGAAGGCAGCCTTGACACACGCTCTGGAGGTGGAAGCAGTACGCCAAGACGGCCGACCACACCACCGTATTCGTGAGGTAACCGCACAAATGAAACCCCGACAAGGGCCAACATGCTACGAGTGCGGTGAAAAAGGGCATATTCGGATCAATTGTCCCAGAAAGGCTAAGGGAAGAAGCACTTCTGGGACACAGGTGGAAGCCGAGGATTTAAACTAGGAACAGCCAGGGCTATGGGGCGAGTACTGGCTGGTCGACATGTAGCCCCCATTATAACAGTATCACAAGTGGGTGACGGAAACAGTCTCATTATAGAAGGAGAACTGAATGGTAAATCCTGCAGTTTCACATTGGATACTGGTGCATCAAGAACCATTGCACGACCGGAGCTATTTCCTCGGACCATAGTATGGAAAAGAGGATCTTCACAATGCCGATTACAAACTGCCACTGGCCAACCAGTACTCGTCCTTGGTGAAACGAATGTGACTTTGAAAATGGGTGATAAGACATTCACGCATCCTGTTTTAGTAGCGAATATTACAGATGATTGCATAATAGGACTGGACTTTTTGAAGAAACAGCAGTGCGTCCTTAATGTAGCAAAAGGAGTATTGAGTTTTCCAGAACAAGAAGTATTTCTTCAAGGTGGAAAACAGGGGTCAGTGTACTGTTTAAGGAGAACGGTATTACCACCAAGATCAGAAACCTTAGTAGATATTAGATTATCACCAATAGGATGCCGTAAACGTTGCATTATAATAGAAGATTCTGGAGATCACCCAGACTGGATAACAGCAAGGACACTGATGATGATTTCCGATAAACCAAAAGTACGCATTATCAACGTTAGTAACAAAGAAATCATTCTTGATAAGAATTGCATGGTGGGTGTGTGCGATCATGTAGCATCTTTGAGAAAAACAGAGGCACACGAAAAGGAACGTGATAAGAAGTGGCAGGAACATATATCGACACTACTCGAAAATTGTAAGGGCAATTTAAACAAGTTCGAAAGTCACAAAGTTAAGCAACTGTTGCATAACTTCCATGACATCTTCTCTAAGACCGACAGTGACGTGGGAAGGACCGGGCTCGTCAAACACCATATAGATACGGGTGATACACAGCCGATAAGACAGAGACCACGTCGTATCCCCTTTGCAAGAGAACAGGAAGTCACGGAAATGTTAAGAAATATGGAGAAAAACCGGATTATAGAAGCATCCACCAGCCCTTGGTCATCTCCAGTAGTCCTAGTCAAGAAAAAGGATGGCAGCACAAGGTTTTGCGTTGACTACAGGATGTTGAATGATGCCACGAAAAAGGATAGTTATCCTCTGCCACGTATAGATGACACTTTGGACTTGCTAAGTGGCATGAAATGGTTCTCCACAGTTGACCTCAAAAGTGGATACTGGCAGGTGGAAATCTGTCAGCAGGATAAGGAAAAGACCGCTTTTACCACTGGTCCTGGGAACGGTCTCTGGCAATTCAATGTCATGCCTTTTGGACTGTGCAACGCTCCAGCTACATTCGAGCGCCTAATGGAGCGCATTTTGGTGGGGTTGCTTGGTGATGCATGCCTGGTCTATTTGGATGACATCATCATTATGGGACGAAACTTCGCAGAACACCTACGCAATTTAGAGAAAGTGTTCCAGAAACTGCGTGAAGCGAATTTAAAACTCAGTCCTAGTAAGTGTACACTATTCCAGAAAGAAGTTGGATACTTGGGACACATTATTTCGGCGCAAGGAATTCGAACAGACCCTGAAAAAATAAAAGCCGTGTCGAAGTGGCCTACCCCTCGTAATAAAACTGAGGTACGCTCTTTCTTGGGTCTGTGTGCATATTACCGTCGGTTTGTGAAGAACTTCTCCGAGTTAGCGAAACCGTTGCATCGTTTAACAGAGGAAAAGTGTCTATTTGAATGGAACTCTGACTGCGAACAGGCATTTGCTCTACTGAAAACTCACTTGTGTGAAGCTCCTGTACTAGGTTACCCTAGTAGGGAAGGCCGATTTTTGGTAGACACAGATGCCAGCAATGTGGGTATTGGAGGAGTTCTCTCTCAAACACAAGGAGATAGGCAGGTCGTTATCGCATATTTCAGCAAATGCCTTTCCAAGCCAGAAAGAAATTATTGTGTTACCCGCCGAGAACTTCTAGCCGTTGTTAAGACCTTACAACACTTCAAGAAATATTTGATTGGGAGGCAGTTTACACTTCGTACCGATCACGCTGCCTTACAGTGGCTCCTCCAGTTCAAAGACCCAGAAGGACAAGTAGCAAGGTGGATAGAGCAGCTGCAAGAATTTGACTTTGTCACTGAACATCGAAAAGGCAAGTCACACAATAATGCTGATGCTTTGTCTAGACAACCTTGCGAAGAATCTTGCCGACATTGTGCCAAACAGGAAAAGAAAGAGAACGTAAGGATTATCCAGGTGAACGCCTTGGACGAAGACTGGGATAATCAATCATTGGAAGACGCACAAAAGGAAGATAGTGACTTGAAGACAGTAATCGAATGGAAGAAACGTGGCCAAAGGCCTACTTGGAGTGAAATATCAGCGCTCAGCCCAACAGCAAAAAGTTACTGGGCTCAATGGGACAGCCTGATAATTGATAATGGAGTTCTGAAGAGGAAATGGGAATCACCCAGTGGACAGGAGGTCACCATACAGATAGTTGTCCCCTGTGATAAGGTCGCGTCAGTGCTACGACAGGTGCACGACGGAGTATCCGGAGGACATCTAGGAGTAAAGAAAACCCTGGAGAAGGTGAGAAAAAGATTCTATTGGGTGCATTGCCGCGAAGACATTGAGGACTGGTGTAGAAAATGTGTAGCTTGCTCCTCAGTAAAGGGACCGCAAACGAGAGCCAGAGGTCGACTTAAAGTGTACAATGTTGGTGCACCATGGGAAAGAGTTGCTGTCGATATAGCTGGGCCATTTCCTGTTACTGAAGAAGGGAATAGGTATATCATCGTCATGCAAGACTATTTCAGCAAATGGCCAGAAGCTTTTGCAGTACCTAACCAGGAAGCTCATACAGTCGCCAAAAAGCTAGTTCACGAGGTGTTCTGTCGATTTGGCGTTCCCTTGGAGTTACACTCTGACCAGGGTAGAAACTTCGAGTCTTCACTATTTCAACAGGTTTGCCAACTACTCGGGATACATAAGACTCGTACAACACCGTATCACCCACAGTCAGATGGAATGGTCGAAAGATTCAATCAGACGTTGGAGAATCATTTGGCCAAAGTAGTGGAAGAACATCAAAGGGATTGGGACCAATACATTCCACTCTTTTTAATGTCATACCGCTCAGCAACACATGATAGCACAAATTGCACACCGGCGAAAGTCAACTTCGGCCGAGAAATTAGACTACCCATAGATGCACTAACCGGAACACCTCCCGATACTCCTATCCTAGCCGTCGACTATGTGGCCGACCTGCGGCGTAAATTAGATGGAATACATGAGCTAGTGAGAGAGAATGGTCTGAAAACCAGTGAGAAGATGAAGATCCGATACGACCGCAAAGCTAACGTGCCCGGATTTGAAGATGGAACTTTGGTATGGTTACATAATCCCATTAGAAGAAAAGGAAAGAGTCCAAAGTTCCAAGCCAGATGGGAGGGTCCGTACACGATAGTAACCAGAATAAACGATGTCACCTACCGGATTAAGAAAGGACCTAGAGGGAAGCTGAAGGTCGTACACATAGACCGCCTAGCTCGCTATTATGGATCAAATCATGCTCGGGACGAGCATGACTAAGAAGGGGGCAATGTTACGAATGGACCTTATGTCGATGGCATAAGGTTCAATATCGCGTGACATGCAGTGTGTCACTTTTGAGCCCTATTTCGCCAGATCTAGACATTTTCTAGGTACAATAATAAAACGCATTGCTAGACTTAGGACGGCCTATCGAATGGTACAGGTCTCAACAGTTTTGTCAACAAAGTGTCGACATCGAAATTTCCAGAAACCCGTTTCCGGGAATTACCGTAGGTACTTACTTGGCCGGTGACCTCGAAGTTATGCAGTATTATTATTACGCCTAGAGGATTCTGGAATGTTCGATCAGCTGGCCTATATAAAGAGCCGCGACGCCGACACACAGTCAGTCTACACTCGACTAGCGATACGAAAACAGCGACAGTTAAGAAGCAATCTTAAAGAAGACCTACTGCGACAATTATAAAGAGAACTGTAAGTACTACGTGAAGAAACATCTGTAGCGTTATTGTGTGTTTACAACACGGACTTCGTGGACGTAAGAGAAGACTTCAGTACGACATCAGCTACGTTCTACTTGTCATTGCCTACAATCGACTGTACCTTCGTTGCCAATAAACTTCGTAACCCTTAACCGGCGTTTAAGTACCCCTAGCCCGTAGCAATATGATGATGCTTCTAGTATGTACTTGTCGATTTTGGGTTGCTATATGAAAACTAATTATATAAAAAGCACGGACAACGTTAATTAGAAATTTACATTAGACCAAAAATCTAGTGCGAATTATTTGCCATTGAATAATATGTACTTAGGGATTCAAGTGTATCAAGAATTAATTAAGGGGAAAGATAAACATGAAAGAACAAATTGTCGATTTTTTTCAGAAAGTGCCAATCTTTTTAATTGAATTGAGCACACAATTGAAATCACGTTTGCCTTTTGAAGATCAAATTTTCCGAGAACTGAAATTTCTTGACCCACACACTGCCGTGAATAAAGAATTTAGTAGTTCAAGAAATATTATGGAAATTTTCCCATACGAAGTACAGCCAGAACAAATCCAGATAATTGACGAAGAATATAGAACACCCAAACTTGATCGCGAAGTAAGTAATTTATTACAATCTTCGAGTACTGGCTCACCCCTTTTTTGTGAACAATAGGGATGTTTCGTGGGTAAAAAAAAAATTGATTCTATTTAGTCCGTCATTCAGATTACAGAAAAATATTGGATACGTATATTTTGTATTATGAAATCAATAAAAATTGACAAATATAAAAGACATCAAAGATACAGGCAGGAGGCAGGCAGGAGTGGTGGCTGGTGACGTCACTCGTCGCTAAAAAGTGTAGCGTGCAGTGCCGTCACACGAGTTTTCAACGCGCTGTGCCGTCTTCATTTTTTGTTTATATGGAAAAAGAAAAAATACGTGTGTAGTATTTTTTAGAAATCTATCTGACTGTTAAAAGTAATTTGAATTTGCAGCCTTCTTGGTAGTTTGTATTCTTTTTGTTATAATGTTATCTGTGGTGCTTACTCTCATATACTTCCCCTTTTGTTTTTATCCATCACGCAGCCACGCTCTGCTAATATATTACATTATTCTAAATCCATAATATATTTTATTTCAACACTGACGGACTAATTAGGTACTTTTTTTAGTCAAATACCCTATTTTGGTTTTAAGTTGGGAAAATTTCTAACAGTGATGGTACATTAAAATACAAGAATATATCTAGTTTCAGTAAATTTCTGTTATGTATACCAGTGTCGAATGCTGCATGCGAGCACATATGTTCACAGATTAATTTAATAAAAACGGAACAAAGAAACAGATTCATAAACAAAAATGTGTCTACAATTTAAAAAGTCAAACAAGTTATAAAAGATGAAGGAGGCTGTGTGAATTTTAACCTATCAAACAGAATCTATATCTATACTTACTTACTTACTAATATATAAAGCTGAAGAGTTTGTTTGTTTGTGCGCGCTAATCTCAGGAACTACTGGTCCGATGTGAAAAATTATTTTTGCGTTGGATAGCCTATTAATCCAGGAAGGCTTTGGGCTATATAACTTCCCGCTGTGACCAATAGGAGCAGAGCAGTAACTAAAAATGTTGCGAAACCGGGAGCTAACACAGACGTACATATTGCTTCCATTATTTTAACAGGCGCTTATTTTATATTAACTGAGCTCTTTTTATTTTTTTTCGGAACGGGACGAACAGCGCACTCAGTTACCATTGAACTTAACTCATGAGGAAATGTAATATTAGTAAAAGCAGTGAGCGCGGAAGAATGTTACAGCAGTGTAAGTTGTTCGTTTGGGATGAATGTGATGATATTCCACAAAAGGGTAATTGAAGCACTAGATCGCACAATAGGGGACATCAAAGGCAACCAAGATATCATGGGAGGGACGGTGGGACTTTTAGCTGGTGACTTTAGGCATACCCTTCCGGTGATTACTAGGGGTATGCCGCCGGTAGATGAAATAAATGCCTCTTTGAAAGCATCTGCATTATGGGTTCGCATGAAAAAGTATTGTCTCACCATGAATATGCGAGGGCAACTTCATCATGATTCTCAAGCCGGGTATATGCAATATGCAGCTACTCTGAAAACAAATCCAAAAGAAACCCTAACACCCTCTTACAGTCATACAGTCATTATGGGGGATTTTAATACTTGCTTACTGAAAAACGATTCCCGCTCTTTCTCTTCGATCTACAGTCCAGTCGTCAAATCTTTCAATTCTCCCTTTGAGTGCCACACATCATTTTCCCAACTGTAATCCTTCACTTTTGGATCTTCTCATTGTTTCTTCTCCGCAACACGTCAGCAAGCATGGTCAATACCCAGCTGACATGTTTTCTTATCATCATCTATTATTCCTTTCCTATAAAATTCGCCCACCTAAGGCAAAACCTAAAGTTCTCCTGCAGCGCAATTTTGGTGGTATGAATACTGATGATCTCTGAGGAGGCGCTGCCAACATTGACGGGGCTCCTTTATTTGATGCTGAATCGGTGGATGATGAGGTCAGGCTATTTACTGACAATTTGGTGCAGCTGTATGATATTCACGCTCTAATCCGTGCAGTGAAAATGAAACACCTTTCGGCGCCATGGCTTACTGATGATATTAGGGCTATCATGCACAGAAAGGCTGTGACTAAAACTAAATATAAGTGCCGACCCTCGCCTTGGAACTGGAAAATCCTTGTTGATGCACGCAATCGCTGCAATAAGGTATGTGGAGATGCACAACGCCGTTATATCCACACTTCCGTTGAAAACGGAGATCCAGCAAAATTCTGGAAATTTCTCAAATCCATGGGTGTTGGAAAATCACGCCAAGAATCGCTTCCCAAAGACTTAAATATTGATCTACTGAATCAACACTTCTCCTCTTCGTCCCACTGTAATGGGATCATAAAGGCGACTACAATTAACAACCTTTCGAACCTTCCAACTCCGGATCATGACCCATTTATTTTTAGTCAATTCACTGATTGTGATGTTAAGAAGAGCATACTTTCGATCACGTCCAACGCAATCGGTAGTGATTGTCGGTCGGATCGGTAGGTAGTGATCGGTAGTCATTCCGTTACCTAAAAAATCCAATCCAACTTCGTTTTCTGAATACCGTCCCATATCCATCTTGCCTTTCCTCTCCAAGGTCCTAGAACGTCTTGTCCATCATCAACTTAGTACTTTTCTTTGTAAGAATAGTTTACTGAATCCTTTCCAATCTGGTTTTCGTCCTGGTCACAGTACCACGACAGCCTTAGTGAATGTCACTGATGACATACGCTTGGGTATGGAACAGGGAAATCTGACGGTTCTTTGCTTACTGGATTTTAGTAATGCATTCAAAAATGTCGATTTCGATATCTTGGCATGCTTTGCTCGCTTAACATATCTCCAACGGCGATTGAGTGGTTTCGTAGTTACCTGTATGGCCGTCGGCAACGTATATGCATAGAAGAGTCTTGCTCTTCGTGGTGCTATACTTCTGCTGGTGTACCTCAGGGCGGCGTTTTATCTCCTTTACTTTTCGCAATATTTATCAACTCCATCACCAAAAACCTTCTTTCATCCTACCACCTTTATGCAGATGATTTGCAGATTTATAAACAAGCTGGCCACTCAGATTTAGCTGATGCCATTCAAACTATCAACAAAGATTTGTTCTCAATCTGTGAGTGGAGTGAGGTGCATGGGTTACATGTTAACCCATCGAAGACTCAGGTCATTGTTATTGGCAGTTCAAGGATGTTCCCCAGGATAGACTGGTCGCGACTTCCCCAAGTTCAATTTAATGGTACTGCTATTTCGTTCAGTGATAAGGTTAAGAACCTTGGGGTTTGGATCGATAAGCATCTTTCCTGGGATCCACAGCTACAGAATGTCAGTCGCAAAATTTTTGAATCTGGTAAGTCTCTGAGACGGTTGCGGAACTTTCTTCCTACTGCCACTAAAACTGCGCTTGTACAATCACTTCTACTTCCTATCCTTGACTACGCAGATGTCAGTTATCCAGATCTTACTGAGGCACAACTAGATAAACTTGAGTGACTTCAAAACTTTTGCTTGATTTATATTTGGCCTGCGCAAATATGATCACATATCTGAATTTCGTTCAAAGCTTAAGTGGCTTCCTATACGTCTTCGCCGGAATTCTCATATACTATTTCAGCTCTACAACATTTTATTTAATCCTAAGACCCCCTCTTATCTTAAAGAACGTTTCAAGTTCCTTCATGATACACTTTATAGATATCTGAGGTCATCGGAAAGCTTGGAATTAGAGATGCCGATGCATTCCACTAGTTTCTATGATAAATCCTTTACTGTACAAGCAGTTCGGCTTTGGAATGCCTTGCTCGTGTCCGTAAGACGTGCTCAAACACTGTTTACTTTTAAAACTATGATAAAAAAGGCACTTCCTCTCTCTTTAAACATATTATTATATTTTATATGCTCTTGTATAATATTTATTAATGAGATGTATAAAATTATTGAAACTAGTATACACTTAACGTATATATTTATTGTATAATCTATGTAAATAGTACACTGTAGACTACCTACATTATTTCTTTATCCTTCCCTTAGAATTCCATCCAAAGGTTGTCTGTAAAAGACCGCTCTTAGCGATAAGACCGCCCATTGTGTCACCCTTTGTAAAATATTTTTATTTATGTTCTGTAATCTATATGGTGTACATAATAAAGAGTATTCTATTCTATTCTATTCTATTCTACTCTTTTATAAATCGGAGTAGATCGTGCCAACTGACAGGAACGGCATGATTAGAGTGGGTCGTGAGTTCTGTCAAGTTGTGGATAGCTCAGATGACCTATTAAATAATTCTATCCGGATCTTCAAACAAATATGGCCAACCGAGAATGGCTATGCGAAAGGGCACTTTTGGCGCCGACTACTGAAATAGTTAAACGTTCAGGGAAATGTTATCGAATACCTCTCAGTGGACAATATTACGGACACTGAACAAGTTACATCATACCCTATAGAATTTTTCAACTCTTTAGAATTATCAGGAGTGCCACCCCATAAGTTAATACTAAAAGTTGGTGTTCCAGTCCTTTTAATGAGGAATCTTGATTCTTGACGCTCCAAAGCTGTGTAATGGTACTCGGTTACAAATAACACATTTGGAATAACACACTAGGATCGCGGAAGTCATAGCGATGGTGCCTATAAATCTCACCCCGGAACTCCGGAAGCACATCTGGTGACCCATGTGCGTGGGAGCGTGTGAAACCATACCGAACCGTCGTGCACGTGACTATAAATTGGCGCGCTCTCTTCACTGACCAATCCTACGCCACGGCCTCCCTCGATCAACGAATCAGCATCGAGGACGCCCGATTGGTCACCCGACTATTGTTTAGAGATAGCTGGTGTATTTAAGAGTGCATAGCCTGTAAGAGACACATTCATATTCTGTACATTCTGTTCTAATATCGAGTCGCGTCTACACTCTTGTAATTAGTTCACTTATAGTACACATTGTACTCTTTTCTTACGTGCAATATACAACGTTCTATCTATCCGAGTTTTAATTACGTAACACGACCTACGCTCTGTAGCGCGTAGGTCGTGTAGCCTGTAGGCTACAATCATGGCTGGAATGGCAAAAGGACAAAATGTCTTGATTCTCCGTATTCCCATCACCCCGACTGATTTGCCATTTCAATATAAAAGAGTACAGTTACTTCTGAAAGCAGCATTTGCTATAACAATAACAAAGCCGACAGACGCTTAAAGTTGCCGAGTTCATTTAGAAACAACATGTTTTTCTCGTGGGCAACTCTATGTGGCATGCTCACGTGTATTTAATCCAGAAAACCTTTATGTTTTGGCAAAAGACAGCAAAACAAAAAAAGTTGTTTATAAAACCGTACCCGTACCGTAAACCCTTATTTCATAATATCCTAAGCATATCCAAAACACCAACCAACGCAAAAGAATTAGAAGTATGATATTTGATATTTCTTTCCTTTGCTAAACCTTTAAACCCGGTAAAATTAACGTTGCTATAGACCTTGTGTATCATTATAATCCTATTAATAATATAAACGTGAAAATGTGTGAGGATGTTTGAAACCTTGCAGTAATGTAGGCATTTGTCTTGGCATTCCCCCGGAAACGGGAACCACCGCGCGCTGTAAACTGAAGTCCACGCGGACGAAGTCGCGGGCAACAGCTAGTATTAAAATATAATTCTAATATTTATTGCGATGATGATGATGATTAATAAATAAAAATATGTTTTGAAAATCAGTATTTTTATTGGTATATTTTCCCTTTTCAGTATTTTTTAAGGAGCTTCGGTATTTTTGTAAAATTTAATCTGGTCACATTGACCAACGTACTTGAATATTGCACCGTGAAACGCTAGTGTTGCTAGTATTGTTGTACCTAGGTAACCTTTTATCGCTGCTCGGGGAATCCCCGTGTTGCATTTCGTTCGTCAACCCATGTCACCTTGTAATTATTTTGCTTGCAGCATATATGAGTACCAAAATCGTTACCTACTCTATAAACTTATCTTTAAATTTTATTGAATATTACGTTCCTATAGTATACAAAATTTTTTTGTATCTCACAATTTGGCCTTTTATTTGGGCACACCACAATAGCGGCGGTAAGGACCAGGCCCGAGTCGACTAACAGCCCGATTTTCTTTATAATTATAAACTTGTGCTTGACCGCGATCCCGCCTGATGGTAAGCAGTGATGCAATCGTTGATATTAAAGTGCGCTAGTTTATTAAGAACCTATTCACTCAAAAAAACTGAGTGAATAGGAAGGAAGACGGCGGTTGAGCGAGCTGATGCAATTTTAAACTCAACCATTTCGCGCCAGAGAGAGATTGATCTGGAGCCCTCCACGACCAAACTCCCAACACAACATTTGGCGCATCGTATCCGGCACACGTCGCAACACAACAGCTCAAACCCGTCTTCCGTAGGGCTTCATCAGACATCATGCCGGAACACTATGAATCGCTTGGCGGCAAGACTTTATCTGGTGGTTTCTTCACCTAACATGAGTAAAGGATAAGACGATAAATGCCCATTATATCGGAAAAGGTTCAAAAAGTCAATATGCATGGTGACAAAAGTGTTAACCTAAAACGTATTCTTGAAATTAATCCACTTGCTTATTTGCTATCTTATAGGAGTCACGGCTCAAAATTAAAAAAAAAAATGCAAGAGCTAGAGCCTCATTCTAGGAGATGCTGCATCGTCTTGTGTCCAAGCAAAATCTTATTTTGGTTTGCTACAAAGGTTTGCCGGCTCCAGTAAGAGGTGGTCTATTTTAAACACTCATGTAGGTAAAATCATTATCACTGAAACCACTTTCTAAAACTTGATGGGAATGCAGGGTAGCCCATCAAGCACCACCCACCACCACCAGCCATCCACCACCATTCATGGAGGCTGTTAAATATCAACTAAGCAATATACATATATCCCATGATGCTTTAAAGGATTTAGCAGAAAATACAAGAAATGGTCAGTTGGTCAGTGAATGCCATTCTATAGAAAAGGAAATAACTACCTACAAATTTGTAGTGTCACTTGTCTTATGATATTACATTCTGACAAAGATAAATGTTATAAGCAAAATGTGGCAAAGCGAAACCATGCACTTAGATGTGGCTATACAACACCTGGATGCATTCACAAATTGGCTCGATAATTATCGAGAAAATGGTTGTCAGTCATCCTTTCTAACAGGGGAACAAATAGCCGAGAAAAATGAAATTGACAGGCAGTTCAAAGAAGTCAGAAGACGTGTAGGAAAGGACGACATTATTTTGGAAATGAAATACATAATAAAAAATAAATTAACTGAAGTTTAGTTTCCTGAAAATTAATGCCACCACACCTGTGACAGTTGCGTCTGCTGAAAGAAGTTTTATAAGGAATTCAATGAGACAAGATTGGCTTTCAGAAAGATTTTAGAAAGAAAGATTTTAGTCGTAAGAAAGGCAGCAAACACCCGTTTTAAAATTTAACGTTTCTATATTTGTTTATTTTCTGATTTTTTACACAAAAAATAGGGACAGTTGGGGAACAGTGGAACACGGGGCACTATGGAACAATGTCGATAAAAATTTTAATTTCAAACAGAGAGTCCTGCGCCATATGAGGACGTAGTGAAATACGGCGGCACAACTGCAAAGGGGCTGTGAATAGAAAAATATTGGATTTTATGTTCATAAGTTGAGAGTTCCTTTCAAAGTACTTTCGTTTTTAGTCAAAAAGTTTAAACAATAGGTAAGTGATATGATTTTTTAATAAATCTTAATCATTTTTCTATTTGAGACCGCTGTGTGTTAAGTTCAAAACATAGCCTAACTTTTTTGAAGAGATGTTTGAAATTTTGTACAAGCTATGGGACACTATGGAACGGGGCACAATGGAACACTGTTCCATTGAACCCCTCTAACTTAAATTCATTTTTTTATCCAGGAATTTGAAAAACAGATAAAACGCCCCTTAGAATATACGGACTTCCCACAAAGAAAGGAATAAGTTTGAAATTAAACGAAACTACTGTAAAAAAATTAAATGGAAGAACGTGCACGTAAAAGAGGTCAAAAATAACGAAGACTGTAAAAAGACTGAAAACTGAAAAAGTACCAAAGACACTATTTTCTAGTTCCGAGAAAAAGTTTGATTCAGATGATAATATAAATTCGTCTGAACCTAGTAGTAACGATATGAAACTTTCGTCTAACTTTTAAATTACCAAAAATAACGATTAAATAGCGGTAAAATATGCCGATTTGAATGACGCAAATCAAATTTTTCATTGATCTAATACTGTCTGATATGCCTAATGAGAACAACGAAATTGACAAAAATTCTTTATGACGAAGTGCAAAAGTTGACAATAGTGTCAATTTTCCGTCAGAACCGGATATGGAAATGGTTTCAGCTGAGGAAATATATAAGAATGTACACGTTTCCTAACAGGATATTAAAAAGTTTTAATACCGTTTAATTTTTTGGGCTGAATACAGGTCATGTTCCAATGTACCCCATACCCTGTTTCATTGTACCCCAGACCTGGGGCACAGTTGAACACAGGAAAGGGTTCCCAAAATCTAAGATAAATAGGTTTAAGTATGTTTACTATTCTATGTTTTGCTGTGCAATTATTAAGTTAAGGTCCTAGTCGGTGAGCGTCCGACGCTTCGCTTGCCGGTACGTGGTCGCCATTCAAGAGCCTTTCTGCCCCATCGGCCATCGGCTCTACAAGCTATGTGCCCCGCCCACTGCCACTTCAGAGAACTAATCCGCTGGGCTATGTCGGCGACTTTAGTTTTCTACGGATCTCCTCATTCCTAATTCGATCACGTAGAGAAACACCTAGCATAGTCCTCTCCATAGCTCTCTGTGCGACCTTGAGCTTTCTTATGAGACACATAGTGAGGGACCACGTTTCTGATCCATATGTCATCACCGGTAACACACAATGGTTAAAGAATTTTGTCTTTAGGCACTGAGGTATTTTGGACGAGAAGACACTACGGAGCTTCCCGATCACTGCCCAGCCGAGTCGGATCCGTCGAAACAGCTCGTCCTTGAAGCCGGAACTATCAATCTGGAAATATCAAAGCTAAATAAATACTGATCTACAGCTTCAAGGATGGAGCTCCCAATCTAAACCGGTGATGTCGCAACATGGACATTCGACATGACCTTCGTTTTATCCATGTTCATTTTAAGGCCCACCTGTTGGAAAACCCCATTGAGTTCGTTGAGCATGATACTCAAGTCCTCCAGCGACTCCGCCATAATGACAACATCGTCGGCAAATCGAAGGCGAGAACAGATCAACGATAAACCTTCATAGAAAAGGGAGGGTCCTCCGACCAGAAAGGTTTTATGTTTGGCGGGAAAGTGTCGTATGTACGTATTACCAGTTGCGCCGTAAAATCTACTTGCGAGATGTAGAATTTTTGTAACGTCGTATGACGCGTTGCTCGCATATGAAACTGCTACAACAGTCCTACACAACCAGTTTCTCACTGATACATCATGTCGTGCAAGCAAGCACGTCCAAGACGCCTCTAATTGCATCATGCATGGTTGACTAACCCCTATCCAAAAAGAATTTCGTAGTCAAAGAGAATCCCTTATCATTATGTAGAAACTTCGGTTTTTTCGATATTGCAATGTAAGTTATTTCCATAAAAATGTAAAATAATATTGTAAAAAAATGCAACAAATACATAGGTATTATGGATTTATGGAAAAATAACTTTAATTTCTCTATCCAAAAAAATTTCGTAGTCAAAGAGAATCCCTTATCATTCATTATGTAGAAACTTCGGTTTTTTCGATATTGCAATGTAAGTTATTTCCATATATATGTAAAATAATATTGTAAAAAAATGCAACAAATACATAGGTATTATGGATTTATGGAAAAATAACTTTAATTTCTATTGAAACAAATTACTTAAATTTTATTTTATCTTTTTATTAAACATACCCACATAGTTTTTTATTTTTATTCCTTCATGGGCACTTCAGGGAAGATGGAAAAATGCATTTAAAGTACCTATGCCTTAAAAGTCGAGTAGGTATAGCGGGAATAAGTACATAATTAAAATCGATTTCGCTTTGATCAAAAAGACAGGTAATTTAGCCGCCTACCAGAATAACGATCGTGCCGGTTTCAATACTTAGGTACGGACGACAGCAGGTCAACCTACCCGAAATTGTCTTAAATTCCCAATCAACCTTTAGCCTTAATGCTTTATACATATGCAGTAGGTATGTATAAAGCTATGCTGTAGTCTGTAGGTACTTAAAAACCTTCGAAAGACTGAGTGATCGGTAGTTGTTCCGGCTGTTTTTGCATAGGTGGGTTTAAAATGTCTGTAAAATTGTAAACTATAAGGAATAATTCTTAAGTGCTGGGCAAGGATTTAAAAAGTAACTACGCGACAAGTTGGTATGTGACTAATAAAATAGAATGAAATATCGCACCATCCATAATTTTTTTTAATTTTTTTTTAAACTGGCTATCTTGTTATAAAAAAATCCCGCTAATTCTACTCATGTTGGATATGCCAATTACGTAAAGCCTTTCAGGGAAAAGTTATTATTCATAGAATGAAGAATACCTACCGCAGTGTTTACTGTAAGGCATTCAAAAAATTGCATCAGTCTCATAACGACCAATCAATGCACGGCTATTTTCAAGGTGGAAGATGATTGGACGAGAGAAAATCCAGTTACCACAAAAAAATTAAAGATAAACGTCAAGTTTCTTTGCAAGCAGAGTCAAACATAAAGCTTTTAGTTATTTTTGAAGAATTTCTGGATTTAGCTTAGTTAAAATTCTTTGCAATAATATTTTTACGTCTCAACATTTTGAATTTCATTCCAAATATACTAAAATATAAACTTTTAAGTCACAATACAACAATTTGAATGACACCATTTAACAAATGACAGATGAAGCAAAACATGTAACGAAACGCATTTACGCGCCCTATTTCGCTGTAAAATACAAAACGAGAAATGTCAATTTCAATTGTCAGTCCGCATTATAAAAGCGCAATGGGTGGTCGTTTAAAATTATATCATTCTTATTTCTAGTTTATAATATTTAATGTGCGAATATTAAATACCAACAATGAAACACAAGTAAAATAAAAAAGTGGAGTTTTAAAAATCTGTGATAAGAGCACGCGACTCGGTCTTGCGCTTTCTAATTTTCTATTCTTTAATTGAATTCACGAGGTGTTCTACGATTGTTATTTGTTTTTCTAATAAATTCTTAACATAAAATAAACTTCCAAAAACAAGATGGATAAGTCAGAAGATAGCAGTAAAACTATGGAAGCGAAAAAAGAAGCATTCTGGGTTTTTGGTTACGGTTCGCTCTGTTGGAACCCAGGGTTTGAATACCAGCAGTCGATCACTGGGTACGTGAAGGGATTCTCAAGAAGATTCTGGCAAGGAAACACGACACACCGAGGGACCGATACGAAGGTAATTCTTTATAGATTTATGTGATCTTGAAATACGCCTACCTACTTACATCATCCGAAATTACTATGCCGGCTTGGCCAAATAAAAAAAAACATTATTGTTTACAACTTCACAAAGTTTTGATGCATGCTGAAATGAAACTGTTTTCTTTTACCTAATGATTATTGAACCAAAATATTGTTTATTTATGAAAGTGTTCTGTGACATTGCTTTTTTTTATTTTGGTCATTTCGAATTCTTAATTAATCTACATAATAGAAATATTTGTTTTTCAACAGAAGGTCATTTAAAAGTAGATTTTATGCTATATTTTCAATTTATTACATAGTCCAATATTATAAAGAGCCAATATTTATTTTTATTTGACTAAATAGATGGTTTACTCAGCTTCCATCTGAATAATTATAAAAGTCATTTACCTACTTACAACATAACTTTTTCGTAATTTAGGTCAAACAACAAAGACACCATTCATCAATTGTGTATTTTGTTACCTGGTTATAAGTATTCTAATTTTAAAATACAATCAAGTTAATAATACTTTTTCTTATATAGCTTGGAAGTTTTAAATTTTTCCAGCCAGGAATCATAATATTTTGTATCTTTATTTTTTTTTATAAACTAGTGTCTGACTGTGATTCTGGTCCATCCAAATATAATAGATATTAATCCCAACTGTCACATGTGGTTCATTGATAATGGTTAGGTAGATGGTGAGGTATTCAATGCAAGTCTTGATTAAATTTAAAACTGGCTAAGTAAGAATAGTATTATCACAGTGTCTTTGACCTAATGACTTCTTTTCTGTATGATAATCTGATGGAATTGGGTCAACTCAATAAGGATACTGCTGAATTTATTTAAACCTTTTGTATCCATTACTATGATGTGCCTTTTGAAAGCTTTTGAGAGCAAAAATACTCAATACCTATATTCATCTTAGCGTTTGTCCCGGTTGCATCTACAGCTTTCGCATTAGAGCCCGGGATCCTCAAAAAATCATTAAGCATAAAGAAATCATCATCTTAGGGTTAATTCCAGTCCAGTCACATCCAAATCCTTTTTAGCTTTAGAGTCTGGGGTCCGCTTTACCAGTCTAACTGCTGATTTTGGCTAAACTTTGATATTTACTTATATTCAGATAGACCTTGTAAAAGGTCACCAGACACCATTATCGGGTTTTTCTGGAAAAACATGTTTCCGTAACATCTGGCTTAAACAATCATTTGTATGAGAGCCTTGCAAGGTTATTTTAATTACTTAATTCAATACATACTAACCACACCAATTTAACACCAAGGCCATATTTTTAATAAAAATATTCTTTTTATTTTTATAACTAAAGTAATGCATGAAAATAAAAGTTTTGAACTACAATATTTTTTAGGCTTTTGTTTTTCATTCAGTCTCTTAGTTTAAGAAATCAGAATTAAATATTTTGTAACATCCTAAAAAAAATCTTGTATGTTGCATTTTTCACAAACAATAATTGAACATGGTAAGTCCAATGAAAATGTACAATTATTGCAAAATATCACTAAATGATGTAGAGACCTGTGTGGTACCAGGCTTAGAATAGTACCAACCCATATCCTCCCCTGGGTGTCGTAAGAGACGACTAAAGGAACTCACCAGGGAAGTGGGCAGCAGCACTTTGCCTGTGGATTATCAAATTACTGCAATACCCTACCAGCCTGCCAAGCATGGGGATTATGGCAAACCCCCCCAAAGAAATGAAAGCCTTGGAGGAGGCCTTTGTCCAGCAGTACCTTTATAGGCTGAAGTAGAAGAAGGACATAGGCAAAAACTAGCTCCTGTGCTTTCACCACCTCTGCTCTTTTATTTACCATCTGCCTAGCCTTGTTCCACCTATGTTAAGGTTGGCTTCCAGTCTAACAGGATTCAGCTTAATACCTCCAGTATGTTACAGGGAGAAACAGCCAGATCCGACCTCTAAAACCCCGTTTCTTTTGCACTTCTGACTACCTGTACAAACTGTCAAAGTTTTAGAAATGACAACCGGGACCAACAGATTAACAAACTCTGCTATATTATTTCTATAGATATAAAATCCAAACAATATCTGCATATCCACAAGGGAACTTAATGCCACAATCAAACATAATTACCCTTAAAATATTTGCTTAACTCAATCCTATCTATTGTAAATATTGAAACAATGATAATAGCAACATAATACATTCCAAATTTAGATGTGT
Source organism: Sesamia nonagrioides (assembly GCA_017933935.1). Classification (NCBI taxonomy): domain Eukaryota; kingdom Metazoa; phylum Arthropoda; class Insecta; order Lepidoptera; family Noctuidae; genus Sesamia; species Sesamia nonagrioides. Next base: position 55,611 of record JADWQK010000156.1, read on the forward strand.
ATGATAAGTTAGCTATCAATGTCTAGACCTTGATAGCCAATTCATGGATAGATTATCACTTTAGTGCTGATTTGGAGTGCATTTTAATTGGTAATTTTATGTACTTAAAAGGATTTATAATAATAATGATGACCAAATCTAGCATTCAAAGGACTTGTCACAAGTAATAAACCATTAATCGATCTGTTGGGCTAAGCTACGCTGTTAAGATCAGCATGTGGGTGGGGGAGCATTATTTAGCATCAAGCAGTTGTGTCAAGTCTCATCATTTCCTCCTAGTCACTAAGAGGAAGTGGTGAACCACTAGGACCTAGTCGTAGAAGAACTCCAAAGGCAAGTTCCTAAAAGACTTTTTAATTACTGTGAAGAAATCATTTTGAATAGGTACCTTTCATTTGGTGAGAACACACACCACTCCACAGTTCCATCTAGTACAACATTATTAAGTCGTGGTCCCGGGCTATAAATCAATAATAATAAATGATACATTTTTATTAGTACACTTTAAAGACATACATAGGATTACAAGCTATTGTGCAGAGAGTCGCTTAAAAATAAGAATTAGTGCCTCCCAAACTAGGTCAAAAAGTCCTGTATTTTAGGAGCCAGGGTTCCTTAAGGTATGACACACAATTGGTATAAGGTGACGTCCAAGTACTTATTATATTAACACAAATACATATAGCCTTAATTTAAATACAATATTAGATTGTTAATTTAACAGACAATAGTAATAAAATTCTCGGCTTCGTCATACGTTACCTTCTTCAACCAATCTGTAAGTTTCATTTTAGCTTCGCGTATAGTCAGAGAGTAGATGGTTTTTGAATTTTATTAGGTATACTGTCTAGAACTAGTCGCTGCAGACTGTCGGCTGGCAAACATGGAACTGCATTGGATTATATCGCATACAGAAGTGCCTTTTCGTTTTTTAAGCTTAGGAAGATCATTTTCCATACCCCGCATTTATCGATACCTGAGACTCAGTCTTACCAACATTTCTTAAAGAAAACTAAAATGGGTTGCCCAAATCAGAAAGTAGGTCCTCTTCATGTACAGTGGTGTGATTGAGAGGCGAAGTATCGCGAGAGCGAGATGGTTGGTCTTTAATGTTACCATGGCGAGTAGAAACTGGACGAGGCGGGAATTAGCCCACGAAAAGAGAGGCACAGGATCAGCAGTGGGTGAAGTTGGACTGAATTATGATGATAAATACCACACCATAAAAAGTGACAAAGGCGCAATTCGTTTTGATTCTTTTCACGTACCGAAAACAAGTGCGCATGAAAGTATGTCAATGTACTAGTTTGGTATTTTACGGCTTTCATATCTCAACTAAATTCAACTAAACTCGTGATTGCTGTGTAAAAGAAGGGGTCAGACGTCTGTTCCGAAATTTGTGTAGATTGCATATTTTTTTTAAGGAAAGGTGATAATACCATCGTGATTTTGACCTTTCCCTAGAGGGATTGTTGATTGTTGTCAGACATAAGTACTGTAGAATATTCTATCTATCCAAAAACTATTTGACAACACTTTCAATAGGGTATTTGACTAAAAAAAACTAATGACTGACGGACTACGTCAGTCAGATTTCCAAAAAATACTAGACACGTATTTTTTCTTTTTTCATATTAAACAAAAAATGAAGACGACACAGCCCGTTGAAAACTCGTGTGACGTCTCTGCACGCTACACATTTTAACGGCTAGTCACGTCACCAGCCACCACTCCAGGATCTTTGATGCCTTTTGTATTTGTCAATTTTTATTGATTTGATAAAACAAAATATACGTATCCAATATTTTTCTATCATCTGAATGACGGACTAATTAGTTTTTTTAGTCAAATACCCTATTACAAAAGCTTAGAATAAGTACCTATTAATATGATATATTATTATATGTTGAATGAGGTTCTTTTTTAAAAGAAATTGAATGAAGAAGCAAAGTATCCACTGATAAAGCGCTGAGCAGACGATGTACTTGACTTATGTCCTCGACGATAGAACATTTGGAAATTTATGCAATAACGCACTCTTACGTCTACGGTCTAATAGACCGATAAAAATGTGAATGAGTGGTCATTTGAGCGCAACGGTCAAATAGTCCATGTCCATGCCCAGCGCTTTATATTGTACCAGCTACGCCTACAGCTTAAGATAATATTGTAAGGAACAATGACGACCAGAGATGCACCCGAGCAATCAACTTCCTTTAGATTCCTTTTACGAATGCAATGGCCTCCAAATATTGAACAACACGTCGAACTGCTAATATTCAAGGTGGATGCACTTTCACGCGAGACGCGCTGACGCATCTCGACCACACGACGACGCATCGATTGCTCTGAGGTTACCAAAATAGCCAAGGTCGAGAGTATTTTTGAGATAAAAAAAAGGATGAATCGAAAGTAGTTACGAGTGTTAGAGATAAACATTGGCATCTTGGATTGTCTTAGGTATTTCGTTAAGGCTTTTGCCAGTAGCGTCATATCTGGGCAAATCCATTTTGGTCCACACGATTCTTGGGGTACTAGGGCCCAAAAAAACCCTACCAGCTAGCTGATGTCTTAAAAATGTTCAAAAAGGAAGCCAGTATTATGCTATAACCTGTGTAATACAAGTCATACTTAACCGGATACATTACAGCAATCAGCTCTCATTACAGCAATGGTTGTGGGAGACAAAAGTCGTTTTACACAGCTGATTGCTCCCTAAATATCTTGTTAAAACAGAGAAGTAGGCGTTTGTTTTATCCATCCCCTTCCTACTTGAGAATTCCAAATATTTTGATGACGTTCGTAAAGTTTGTAGTTTTGTTATGAACTGGCTAATGTGCCAATCGAGGTCAAGTTTAATAAGGAATGTGAGGAGAGGAGTATATTCTTTAGCTGTTCTTTTCTGAAGAGCCAAGAAACACTGTTTTTACCTATTTGCTGGCATCGCATTCTAGTGTATACTCCTTATGATGCTAGTGCAGCTGAAACTTAAAAAGTTACCACAATTAAAGTTTTGGTGTTATGGAGGTATGAGGAATAGGACTTAATTTTCACTCATCCTCCATAGAAAAGTGAGGATCCTCCGACTAAATGGTTGATGTTGGGAAGTTAGGTATAAAATGTATGTTAATTGCGCGGTAAACTTTGCTTGCGAGATGTAGAATCTGTGTGACGTCAGTATGACGCGTTGTTCGCATGTGGCGTTTTGTAGGTATCGCTAAAGTGTCTCCAAATATTTGTCTGGTATACGTTGGTACACCAGGCGATAAGAGCAGGAAAATAAAATCGATACGTAAATGAAATATATTATTATGACATGTAAAAGGAACATAACAAAAATATATTTTTCATAATATTATTCTGCAAAACGCGTGTTTTGTTTTCATTAAGTACAGGGTTCTCCGTGTCAATGGCTCTTCAGCCATGACCTTACTTGACCTTGATGCTCCTTGCAGTTGGATTGCAGCAGTTGCGGAAGTACAGACTACTTCCGCATCGTATGGTCAGCCAGTTTAACTTAATATTTATTGGGATATCGCAGGAGAATGATTCAACAGCTGGACAGAGTGATGACGCAAGGAGTAGACTTGAGGAACTTCCTGAGATCATTGTAAGCGAAAACATGCACTACGTGGGAGAACAGAAATAGGGCTTTTATACTTTTAGGACATTTATAGTTACCTTGTCCATCTCTTTGGTCCTACGTGCGATCCTCAGAATCGTTGAAAGAGTCGGTGAAAGTACGGAGGACGGGTCTGAGCAGTTATGTTGAGATATGTGCCGGGTACGATGCGACAAACGTTGTTGTATCGATCGGGTTGTGGAGGGTCTCCAGACCAATCTCTCTCTGCCGCAGCATCGTTAGTCGTATTGTGGGTTTAACATTGTATCACCTCGCTCAACTGCCGTCTTTCTTCCTATTCATTCAATTGTTTTGAGTGCATAGGCTCTTAATAAACTAGTGCGTTTTACGTCATCAACACTTGCATCACTGCTTACCATCAGGCGGGATTGTGGTCAAGCAAAAGATTATAATTAAAAAAAAAAATGTTGTTAGTTTTTTCTACCTGGAAGGATTGTAGCTTGAATTTTTACCCATCTGCTGTTAATAAGCTCGCCCACGACACATTCATGAATTTACAACCATCACTGACCGAGCCACGGATGGGTGCTATACCTAAAGCACCCACATGTGATCAGTTACCTACCTCATGGTATATCTACCCCAGCTTAACCATCGAAGTAATACGGACATTTGTTATGTAAACTGGAATGAACTATGCGAAGATAACAACGCTGTTTACTAATACCAAAATGTTAGATTCATGATTCACCTTATGACTAGTAGACAGCTTGCCTGCGAACTCAGAGGCACTATTGATACATACATACAACATACATAATCAGCCTATATTGTTCCCACTGTTGGGATACAGGTCTCCTCACGATGAGAGGGAGTGGGCCGTAATCTACCGCGCTGGCCCACTGCCTGTTGGTAGATGTCACATGTCTTCGAAGTTTTTAGGCTTCGGCATGTCCTAGAGGGACATGCCGATTTCCTCACGAACTTTTCCTTCACCGTTTTGTGAACAGTGGTGATGAAATAATTTAAGTACACAAAGTAAAGCGCCTGCAGTATTGATACATATTGTCATAATATTAACGAAAAAATAAAAAAAACACAAATTATGTTCTGTATTCTTCCCAGCGAAAGCACTAAGGAAGTGGCGAAGGGCTGGTGTTTTGGGAGACAGTCTTTCGTAATATTGACGTTCAAAAGTGCTAAGTAAGTCTAATTTGAATAAATGTCTTGATTTTTTACTAAGTCTAAAATATACTACATACTTTGTAATCAAACTTGTTTCAATTGCAGCCATAGACAATGTAGAAGTTTAAACGGAAGTTTTGAACTCGCAATATTGCCTTTTTTGTCTGGATGGGAAGTTATCAAATGACCTCTCCTGCTCTGGGCGGAACGAAAAGGCGTGTTAGACTTTTACTGACTAGGTAATCGTATTCCTTCACTTGCCTGTGCGCCAGGGTCACGGTTTCTCTTTCAAACAATTCGCAATCCTGGCAGCTCGCAATATTACCTGCACTTCTACGCACTCAATATTTTGTCTAGCTACCCGGCTAATATGATAAATCAATTTTCAAAAAATAATCATTTCATTTTCATCACGTTTTTGCTGTATAAAATTGATACCTACAGTGTTATCATTATTTATCTTATTTCACAGTAATAAATATTCACCTATATAAACCTAGATCTTAACATAACAATGAAACCGCTTCTTTTTTTTAACCGCTTTTAATTGACTTTAGCTAATTATCTTGTTTTGTTGACCCAAAGATCCCCAGAACTGAGATAAAGTCTATTCCAAGGTGTTGCTGGGGAGTTACTTTTGCTCCGATTCTTCTCACTTAAGCTTAGTCTTAAATATTGATAATAGGCGGGCATTTTGAAGAATGTCATTATATGTGATTTTGGCTTCTTAAAGTGCGAGTCTAAACCCTACTTTTAATAAAAGCCATCACGCAATGTCGAGTGGGAGCCAGCGATTCGTTTGATGGTGGCTGTGACTTACTATATAATGTAGTTTAAATAGGTGCTTATGCATTTGGTTTTGGTTGCTGAGAGACTGAGTCGCTGGCGACCGGACCGAAGCAGATATGCTAATGAGAAATTAGATCAGGCTTGTGCATATCCAAAGGGTCGTAGGTACATATGTATAATATGCCATATCGGTTTGTGGAAATATAGGTCAAAGAAAAACATGAAATGACAGTCTAGTGAATCAGATCCCTTCTCCTCCTTCCCTTCTCGATTTGAATGCCTCTTGAGGATTGTAATGCCATTGGTCTTCACCATTAAGTATCTCTCTGACGATTCTGTAGAACATTATATCGTCCTATCCATACTAATATTATAAATGCGAAAGTAACTCTGTCTGTTACGCTTTCCCGCTTAAACCTCTCAACCGATTTTGATGAAATTTGGCACAGACAATCTTTAGACCCTGAGAAAGGACATACATAGGCTACCTTTTATTGAAAAATTTTATATTCCCGAGGGGAATTTAAAAAGCGGGATATAACCGAATTCCACGCGGGCGGAAAGATAGTAAATATTATAATCTAAAGCCAAGGGCGAAAATTCACAATTTCCGAACGCGTAAGGAAAAGTGCCGATATGCTTACTGAAATAAACATTTAGCATGCCAATGGATCATGTTATGTTTATTTGCATTAGATAAACTGCGTAATACAATAGTCACGCACGCGCCAATCACGCTCACCTATTTTTGTATTTTTGGGTGAAAACATACGATGCCGCTTAGTCTGCGTTGCAATACTTGGATTTGCGATATCTACGACTTTCTCCACTTCAATCTGTTTCTTAACAATGCAATGTAGATATGCAACCTAATTACGTAACGCGCCATTCCTGCAAATTGCCAATCCATTGCTGCATATGTTTGAAAATGTGTCTATACAAAAACGTAAATAACGCAATGAATTTTGTTGAACTGTCAAAATGAAACGCATTGCTACTGATAGTGTGTAACGCGATTACCCTGCTGGTTCCTTCCACCAAACTGCGTAACACACAATAATCTCATGTCTGTCTGGTGAAGCCGTACGGAGGACGGGTCTGAGCAGTTGTGTTGCGATGTGTACCGGGTACGATGTGCCTAATGTTGATGTGTCGGGAGTTTGGTCGTGCAGGGTCTCCAGATCATCCTCTGGCGCAGCATCGTTGGTCGTGTTGTTGGGTTAAACATTGCATCACCTCGCTCAACTGCCGTTTTCCTTCCTATTCACTCAGTTTTTTGAGTGAATAGGCTTAATAAGCTAGTGCGTTTTACCATCAACGATTGCATCACTGCTTACCATCAGGCGGGATTGCAGTCAAGCACTAGTTTATAACTAATTAAAAAAAGCATGTAAAATCGTAATTGAGTGTCAAAAACAAGTTTCCTTCAATAACAACGAATGTAACGAATGTAATGCAATGTTTTGATGATGCTACAACTCCTTATCGAATTGTTCATTTCATAAACAATGATACGAATCTGTTTCTTTTTTTACAGCCGGGCCGAGTCGCGACTCTCATAGAAGACCAGGAAGTGAGTATTATTTACTTTTAATTCAGTACAACAAATTCGTGTGAAGTGATTCGCCATGTTCCGGCATGATGTCTGGTGTAGCCGTACGGAGGACGGGTCTGAGCAGTAGTGTTGCGATGTGTGCCAGGTATGACGCGCCAAATGTTGTTGCGTCGGGAGTTTGGTCGTGGAGGATCTCCAGATCAATCTCCCTGTGGCGCAGCATCGTTGGTCGTGTTGTTGAGTTTAACTTTGCATCACCTCGCTCAACTGCCGTCTTCCTTCCAATTCACTAAGTTTTTTTAGTGGTTAGGCTAAATAAACTAGTGCGTTTTACCATCACTGCTTACCATCAGGCGGGATTAGCCCTTTTTTTTGTAACTTTGTTAATTTTCAACTGTTATTGGAAGCAACCAAGTAATACTTACCCAAATTGGTTTATTTTTTCTGTACTTTACGATTCTTTTGGACAATTATATTAGCAAATCTTTAGTTGGCTTTATACCCTATATGCATGCTGCCATTTATGAAAAAAAAAAAAATACGGTACAATAGGAACCGTTAATCAATACGATATCATCTCATCTTTAGCTAGAATATCTAGAACATTATGTATTGGTGAAAGATCAAACTAGTCCAACTGGGTCGATCGACACAAAAAAGTGATTGACTTTTTATGCAAACGATCCAGCCACTGAAAAATTTGACCCATTAACTGAACTCATTGTTATCAATAGTAACTTCCTCTTAAACACTGGCCGTGAATGAGAAGCGGTTATTTAGTTACATTGTATTTACTTATGTCAACAAAAAGTATTGACAATACTTGACTTTATTGACAAATTGACATCCTTATTGAGTAGCTAGTGAAGTAGGTAAGTTTACAGTGTAGGTAATGAAACATGAAATTACTTCGAAATGTGATTTAAATGATAAAAGCAAGTTAATTAAGGTCTAAACCATAGAATAAAGAGAGGGAAGTACGTTATCTTCATACAAACGGACCGCGCGCGGCTTGTATGTTTGCGCCATAGTATCTATGCGTCGCCGCACGCACACCTAAACACAATATTAGAGTGCCTATGACTGCGCTAGTCGCGGCTAGCCCGGAACGAGGTTCGCGCGTCACGGCTTTTCGGCACATTAGCTTTTAAAAAATTTATCATTTTCACAATTTTTCCTTTATCTTCAGTCTGTACTATAATATAACGTTGACAGCCACCGTGGCGTAGCGGTAGCGGACGCGGCCGCTGCGCAAGGTGGCGCGGGTTCGATCCCCGTACAGTGCAAGTATTTGTATGAATGAATATGAATATTTGCACTGGTCTGGTCGTGCCTCGGAAAGCAAGTTAAGCCGTTGGTCCCGGTTGCCATACGAACATCTAATGGCAGTCGTTACGGGTTTTTGGAGCCCTCCAAAATCCAACAATTCGTCTAACTGCAATGCTTCGATGTCGCCTTCGGGTTGTGGAGGTCAGACGGCAGTCGCTTCACGGAAAATGTCGAAGTTTAGCCATATCAGCAGTTGGACTGGTAAAGCGGACCCCAGACTCCAAAGCTGAAAAGGCTTTGGATGCGACTGGGATTAACGCTGTGATGATGATGATGACTATAATATAACGTTGCTTCGTGCCGAATTTCAAGATTCTGAGTTCACGGGAAGTACCTTGTAGGTTTTGATTCCCTGGCGTGTGACGGAAATTCGTCTAAGGTGTCGGTATAAACTGCTGTATCTTTTAATCGCTTTAACTTAGAAGTTTGATTTTTTCACTGCTTAAAGGGACAATAGACCTAGGTATTTGGTATAAATTTCAATTTGATACCTTTATTAGTTCGTAAGAAATAAGGTAGTAAGTTTAATTTTATTAAAATATGTTTATTATATTATATAACTAAAAAAATGTGATTTTCGCAATTTTTCCTATATTTGCATTATATGACAATCCTTCATGCCAAATTTCAAGATTCTGAGTTTACGGGAAGTATCCTGTAGGTTTTGATTCCTTTGTGAGTGTCGAAAATTTGTTGAAAATATCGACATATCGGCTATATCTTTTGATTAGCTTGGCTTAGAAGTTTTATATTTTCACAGCTTAAAGGGACAATAGACCTGGGTATTTAGTATAAATTTCAATTAGATAACTTTTTCGTTCGTGAGAAATAAGGTAGTAAGTTCCGTTTTATTAAAATATGTTTATTATATTATATAACTAAAAAAATGGGATTTTCGCAATTTTTCCTATATTTGCATTATATGACAATGCTTCATGCCAATTTTCAAGATTCTGAGTTTACGGGAAGTATCCTGTACGTTTTGATTCCTTTGCGAGTGTCGAAAATTTGTTGAAAATATCGACATAATCGGCTGTATCTTTTGATTGGCTTGGTTTAGAAGTTTGATATTTTCACAGCTTAAAGGGACAATAGACCTGAGTATTTCATGTGAATTTCAGCTTGATACGTCCACGCGTTCTTGAGATAAAGGATCTTGACAGACAGACAGACAGACAGACAGACGGACAACAAAGTGATCCTATAAGGGTTCCGTTTTTTCCTTTTGAGGTACGGAACCCTAAAAATGATCACATAAACTGCAAAGTTGGTATGTCTATTTATGAACAAATAAAAGACTTATATTTTTCAAATTATATTTCTAAAAGTTGTTTACAAGGATACGGATATATTACACATTAAAGTTTAATAACAATGCGTTTCGTAATAGTCGAAACCGAAGAAAGTAGGTATTTTTCTAGAGCTAATTTGTAATTTTGTATTAAATGTGTGATTCAATAGATGTTATGTTTGTATTATTTATATTTGTATTAATTAAAAATAAAAATAAATATGGTTCTTTATGTGTACAAAACTAAAAATAAAAATTACAAAAAAAAACTGACTAGTATATGTAAACTAAATACTAAGCAAATAATTTAAACATAAGCTCTTAGTCTATAAATATTTGTTAGTGGTTTGGGCGACAACCGTAACCGACGAAGCGCGGACAGTCGTCAACCCTAAGACAGTAGGCAATTAAATCGCGGATTGGGTCGCAGATAACCTACTTCCCCTCTTTATTCTATGTCTAAACGGTGAATGCTCAGTGAAATACCAACCTACAATAAATTACTTCATAAATTTTTAAGGCTTACAAATTTTTAAAACTTAGAGTTCTTGAAGTTGTGTCATCTAACTCATCTATTACACAACATTGGTCCATGTAACCAATAGTATTTAAACTCATATTTCCACAGCAACACAAAAACATGAAGACGTTAATTAAATTAATTCTTATAACCAATCTAAAACATTGAACCGGTCAACTGATAACCCGAAACGTCATAACAAAAAGTATTATTACATCGATCAAACACTCGTTAGGGAAACTGTAAATTACAGATAATACTATAAATGCGAGTACCAAACACAATAACGTTATCAGCATTACGTGCCATTTGTAAGGAGCTTTTCATAAATGCAATAATATCAACTAGGACAATAAAAACTGCAGTATTGAAATTGATGCTATAGAAAATAGAGGTTAATATACTGCAAGCACGCGCTATATATCAATAAACGAATTCATTACGCACCACAGGTGTCTTGTGCATAAATAAAATACGCATTCGTTTTGTGGTCGTTGACAGAAAAAAGTCAATATATGTATAAGCACATTTTTTCTTGTGCTAAATATTTTTCATTTATTTTTAAATCTTGTATATGTACGTACTGCGCAAATCTCAGATGCGTAATATTCAATTCGATCTAGTTAATTCGTTTTTATTGTTGAGCTATAGATAAACTTCCATTTTGTGATACTTTCTTCAAATTGTTACCGTTTTCTTAGGAGATAGTGTATTATTTGCTATAAATTAACAGTTTTACACGGAATGCGGGCTGGTGTCTCCAACTCCACGATAATGCGTGTTTATGCGTACGGGTAGAATCAATAGTCATTCTATGACCATCCTCCTTTCTCCTTAGAGGAGTTCCTCTAAGGAGATCATCAACACCTTGATGTTACTAACCATCTCACGTAAGGTTACGGAAGTATTTTGCCCTGTATGTGGCGACCACTAGGCAGCACCTGTGCCGGTGTTCAGTCCATTTATCATTAAAATTATTTCTTGGTTACAATACCTTTAGGCATCATCACCAGTTTTCGTATCAGCATATTTGTTGTTATTCACCTGGACAACCCGTTTGGTTGCTGTTTTCTTATTTGTAAACATTGCGATGTTTTCATCATATCTTTCCACACTGTTTTATGCAGCGTTCCAGTCGTAATCAAAATTAGGTTCAATAGAATGTTGAAATAGACCTTTAAAATTATTACTAATCTCGCGCGAATTGGTAATTTCATTGCAACTACTATGGCCAATGGGTCCGATAATTAGATTAACTTCGAAGCGATGATTTCGAAACGGTGCTGCGGCTCCTTTTGTTTCATTTGGGGCACCTTCAATTACCGCCATCTTGGGCGAGATTAAAGATTGATTAGTTCCTGTTATATAGCGGGACTTTTATTTGTCGTGGCCTAGTTTTATGTTAATTTATAATTGGTTAATTAAATTAGGATCGAAATCAGACAAGTAAATAGCTTGTATTCTTTCGTTTAATTTTGTCCTTCTCTTTCTTTTAACTTCTTGTATCTACATAATATGTACAGTCGACAGCACATCAAGCTACTACAATCTGTCAGATTTCTTTATTAGATTTTCAACTTCATCCCTAAAGCATTAATGCTCAAGGTTGATTGGGAAAATTTGGCAGTTTGGGGTAGCTACACCTGCTATCGTCCGTACATATATTCGCGTTAAGATTAGGCATTTCAAGAAACGTTTTTTCTTGTCTCTTGAACCGATTTTAACTTCTATTCCAAAGGCATAAGTATGGCATTAACAGCAAAAAGTCTTAAAAAAGGTTTCCTTAGATGTCTTATGTTATTTTGAACGGAATATGGTCCTATATCATTTCTTCATTCACCCACGTATTTTTTGGAATCTGATCGCGTCCTCTTTCCAATCTTCTCTTAAATAAACCCTCGTCTCTTCGTATTTCTCATTTGCCAAACGGTATAACTGATAGTCACATCCGCCTCTTGCCATTGGAATAATAATGACAATTGTCATTATAATTATTTCATTATTATGGCAAGTGATTACATTATATCATAATAACATCATTATGTCAGGTCAATGGGGAGATATGGAATCTATAGTAAGATCGATTGTCACATCCTCATTAGATATTCATTTGAACAACCGCATTCATTGATCATTATAAATTTCGCGTAGTAAATACTGCACAATGACTAAATACTTCGCCGTGTTATTAAGTCGTGGTGGCCTAGTGGTTAAAACACCACCCTCTCAAGTATGAGTGTGTCCGGGTTCAATTCCAGGTCAGGCAAGTACCAATGTAACTTTTCTAATTTATTTTTGTACTTTCTCAGTATATCTTGGACACCAAAGACTGATTAATAGGTGAAGGAAAACATCTTCAGGAAACCTGGACTTTAAGTCTGAAATCGTGAAGCCGTATTGAGCAAGCGTGGTTATTACGCTCAATCCTTCTTTATATGGGAGGAGCCCTGTGCCCAGCAGTGGGACGATAAAAAAGGTTGATGATGATGAGACTCACTGTTAGCCGCTATTAACCTAGTCAACTGGCAAGTCTTTTTAACACTGTAAGAGGTTGTAACGTAGGAGCTAGCGAGCTGCCCGTCCTCCTAGCCGTACGGAGGACAGGTCTGAGCAGTTTGGTTAAGCATTGGTTAGCACTCTGGGTTAAACATTCCATCACCTCGCTCAACTGCCGTCTTCCTTCCTATTCAATCAGTTTTTTTTTAATGATTGGGCTTATTAAACTAGCGCGCTTTACCATCAATGAATGCATCACTGCTTACCATCAGGCGGGATTGCGATTAAGCACAAGTTTATAATTATGTATTAAAAAAAAAACGGCATTGCTTTTGCCATATTCATTTTCTGACATGCGTAGTATGATATCAATTTTACAATTGCATACTTTGAAATTACGTAACTTTTTGACGTAACCAACTACTGTAATAGCATGACCTTTCCAATCACGAAAGAAATCGAGCATCTCATAATTTTTGCCAAAAGAATACGTGTATCTCTTAACATTTGCTCATCACCTATCTACGTAGGAGTTATTCCATCGTACCAAATTACATAGTAGAAATAATTTGCTTTGACGTTGACTGTTTAACCCATCGTCTGACGTAGTCGGACGCCTTTCTTTGGGGATAAATCCCTGCATAGGTTGCGTGACGTCATTCTACGTTGGTGTGAGAGGAAAATTGTATTGTTAAAGGGGATACATACCTAGATATTGTTTATTTCCAGTACTTATTTTCTTCACAATGACACTGTATCTTTATCTATATTATTAAGTAGCGGCTGCCAGCGACTTCGTTCGCTTCGAGTTAGTTATGCTCCTCTCCTATTGGTCGCAGCGTGATGTTATATAGCTTAAAGCCTTCCTGGATTAATGGGCTATCCAACGCAAAAATAATTTTTCAAATCGGACCAGTAGTGCCTGAGATCAGCGCGTTCAAACAAACTCTTCAGCTTTAATCTTTATATATATAATTCTGCTGTACGTGTGTATGTCATTGAACTCCTCCTAAACGGCTGGACCGATTTTAATGAATTTTTCTGTATGCGTTTGAGTGGCGACCTGGATCGTTTAGATTCACAAATCAACCCGGCAGATGGCGCTAATCGCTTAAAGAAGCATGTGATCTCGGAAACGGCCCTAACGATTTCGCTGAAAATTAATATGTGGTGGTTTTCGGGGACGAAAAATCGATCTAGCTTAGTTTTATGTCTGGGGAAGCGCATATTTTCGAGTTTTCTCTTTCGCAATATTTCACGCATAATGTGGGCGCTAATTTCGCGCGGCTTGACATAGCGGCTGTAGCGTAGTCAATATTGGTATGGTCTACTCGCGATGGCTGGTGTTCCTCGGTTCAAACCCGGTCAATCACAAGTTTTTTTTTTTTGTTTTTAGACAAGTTTATAGTTTTTTAATTTTTTTAGTTACTTAAAAATATAATTGTCCATAAGAACTAAAAGGCGAAAAAATAAAAAAGATATTTTTTTTTATTTAACTAAATTTGTACTTATGAACTAAAAGAGAAAAAAATAAATAGAAATAAATAATTATTTAAGATTTTTTATTTTACTTAAAGAGACAGAAACAAGAGCTCTAGGGGTAGAGAGAGGTATGATATCTTTGTTACAAATGTAGATGACAATGCTTTTCATGGGTTTCTTCTTTCCATCCTACATCTGCTGTACGTGTGTACGTCACTGAATTCCTCCTAGGCTGGTCCGATTTGAATGAAGTCTATGTATATAAATGAAAGTCGTGTTAGTTACTATATTTATAACTCAAGAACCGCTTAACCAGTATGGCTCAAAATTGGTAGGGAGGTAACTATGAACTGGGAGAAGGACATATCACGATACTTTTTCTCCCGTTCCCGCGGTTCCTGTCGTTCCCGTGTGACGTGACATAAGACATGGTTTAACAAAACGCAACTGACATGGAATAACAAAACAACTCAGTCAAAATATTAGCGGTTCATTTGTTAAAAATGGTACAAACACACTCCTACACTACTCAGCATATTAAAAAAAAGTCTTACCGGTTGAATGTTGATGCATTTATTTAAAGCAAGGAATGTAAATGCTCTCTGCCGGTTTAATTTTTTTAATAAAAGCCCCAAAGCAAACTTCAACTTCAAAATTTCTAATATTGTATTGCTGTGCCATTTACCACTTCACTACATACTATAAAACAAAGTTACTTTCTCTTTCCCTATGTTCCTTTGTATGATTAAATCTTTAAAACTGTGAAACAGATTTTGATGAGGTTTCTTATAATAGATAGAGTAATTAAAAAGAAACGTTTATATGTATAATAACATCCATTAAATTGTGGAGAAACACTATCCCCCGCCCACATGTGGGAGTGATGAGAGGAGGCATAACTCTGTTGCCGCGAAAAATCGCAGTACAGCGGACAGAGCTCCGGCGGGGTCTGGCGACATGGAAAGTGTGATTGTCGCAATCCAGCACTGAGTACGCCGCAATAGCGGCGGTAAGTCCTCTCTTTGAGGAGTAGCTAGAGAGGCGCCACGACGTCCTCACCTTCCGACTGACGTAGGTCCTCACCGGACACGGCTGTTTCGGGAGGTTCCTGTTCCGTATAAGGCGGGAGGAAACGCCAGGGTGACCACTGTGTGCATCACCCTGAGGACACGGTGGAGCATAAGGTGGAGGTCTGCCCGGCTTGGATAGAGCTTAGCCGTGTTCTCGTGGCGGCGATCGGCGGCGATCTCTCACGTCCGACCCTGGTCCGGGCCACAGTCCGGAGCAAGAGTGCATGGCAAGCTTTCACCTCCCTTCTGTGAAGCAGTGATGCTGGCAAAGGAGGAGGCGGAGCGTGAGGGAGCGGAAATCCCACTACACTCACGGCTCAAACCGCCGCAGGAAGCGCCCTGGTCGGGAGGCAACATCGGACTCCCAATCGCCGTAGGCGCGGGCTTGCGGGCGGCGAGGGATAGGCAGCTCGCCTCCTTGTAAGAACCAGGCCCGGGTTGACGGCCCATTGTGTTTCACACGTGCCTCAAAGAGATGTCAGCACACCTTGACAGTGTCCACGAGGACTGGTCCACAGGGTTACGGGTTGATTAAAAAAGAAACCATGGCACTGGCCGTTGCACAGGCAAGTGAAGGAACACGGGTGGGTTTTAGTCAATAAAAGTCTGACACGCCCTTCCGCTCCGCCCAGAGCGGGAGAGGTCACTTGATGATTTCCATCCACAACAAAAAAAAAAAACTGAAGAAGAGCAAGAAATTGCACTTGAAGGCGCAGCCTTAGTATGGCTCGACTTCGTGCTTCTCACTCACCAGAGCAAAGGGAGGCAGCCCGTGAAATGGCTGGGTTGGCAATGCGAAATCGTCGAGCAAACCTCAGAGATCAAGCGCTAGATAATTTACAAAGCACAAGAAGAAATTCATCAAATACTGATTTGAATCGGGCAGCGTTTCAATACGCATATAATATAGCGCAATGGCGTTCGCATTGGGCCAATGGATGTTGTTTGCGAGTATTGTGGCACATTAAAGATTTCCGGAGAATCGCCAGGATTGTGCTCCCAAATAAAGAATCATTGAATAATAATATTCATTTATTTAAAATTATCCTAATTTAAAAAGTAGTCATGTGATATTGCCTTTAAGGCGGAACGAAGTTCGCCGGGTCAGCTAGTATTAGTATAGATTTCGGACTGACAAATAGACAGCCTCCGTTGCGTAGCGGTAGCGGACGCGGCCGCTGCGCAAGGTGGCGCGGGTTCGATCCCCGCACAGTGCAAGTATTTGTATGCATGAATATGACTATTTGCACTGGTCTGGTCGTGCCTCGGAAAGCACGTTAAGCCGTTGGTCCCGGTTGCCATACGAACATCTAGTGGCAGTCGTTACAGGTTGTTGGAGCCCTCAAAAGTCCAACAATTGGTCTAACTGCAATGCTTCGATGTCGCCTTCGGGTTGTGGAGGTCAGACGGCAGTCGCTTCATGGAAAAATGTCGAAGTTTAGCCATATCAGCAGTTGGATTGGTGAAAGCGGACCCCAGACTCCAAAGCTGAAAAGGCTTCGGATGCGACTGGGATTAACGCTGGGATGATGATGATGATGATGATTTCGGACTGACAATCTATATAGTTTTATTTTTATTTATGTTATCAATGTTACCTCAACATTTATTTGTTACTCCCTGTATCGTGAGTGCGTTTTCAAACATTGAAACTCACACACACAAACAGCCAGACCCGGAACAAACTACGTCTACATACCTGTAGGCAATACAAATATTCTCGGTCGGCCACTGCCAATCGTGTCGTCAATATACTACCGCAATAACGTTTATATACTTTTAAAAACTAAAAATGAATGGCTCACAAGCTGATATGTGCCTCCGTGCGCACTGTTTTAGAAAGGGACTGTCCACATAGTCTAATAGAGTTTATGACAATTTTTCTCAGTAATTGTATGGTAATGATTTGGGAAAAGACTTCATACACACAGATTATTCGGGTCATGTATTTATCTGAAACTCTGGTCAGAATATCCTTGGAATTCAGAAGAATATGCTAGAAAAAGAGACCAGGAAACGCAGCATGGAATCTGCATAATTTCATCTCATATTGGCTGGTATTATCTAACAGGAAAATCATATCTCAATAAGAAATTTCATTCTGAAAAACTTGGACAATAATTTGTAATTAATTGTTATTATTGTAATGTAATGATCTGTAAACAAGATGTTGTAAAATCTAAAAGCAAATAATTTTCCTGTTGATAAGACTCATTTAAGATGTCTTGAGAGCAGCGGTGGCCTAGGGGTATCATCCACGACTTACAAGTTATAGGTCGTAGGTTCGAACCCGTCATGCGCTTTACTTTATATAAATTATTTCAGAGCGGGAATATGATAGACTGATCATGTTTTTTTTTTTATTAGTTATAAACTAGTGCTTGACTGCAATCCCGCCTGATGGTAAGCAGTGATGCAATCGTTGATGGTAAAACGCACTAGCTTATTAAGCCTATTCACTTAAAAAAAACTGAGTGAATAGGAAGGAAGACGGCAGTTGAACGAGGTGATGTTTAACCCAACAACGATGCTGCGCCAGAGGATGATCTGGAGACCCTCCACGACCAAACTCCCGACACAACGACATTAGGCACATCGTACCCGGTACACATCGCAACACAACTGCTCAGACCCGTCCTCCGTACGGCTTCACCAGACATCATGCCGGAACACGACGAGTCGCTTGGCGGCAAGACTTTGTCAGGTGGGTGGTAACTTATGCCGGCGCCTGATGTTGTTGCCTACCACGGAGAAAATGTAAGAGAATGTGTGTGAGAATGTAAGATGTCTTGTAGCTTTTTATTGGTGTAGGGAACTATGCTGCCTGGTGATTGGCAGTGCTGTTCCAAGCAGCTTCACCGTACTTTTATAGGAAAGTTTAGTAGAAGTTTTTTAGTCAACGAGAAATTTTAACTCTGGGTAGTCTAGAAAGATGTGTAGATACATACGCCGCGGCCTTAGTGGCCTTAGTGGTTTATATGTAAAAAAGCTCCTACAAGCTATATATTGTATAATATAAAGTTATACTTTTATACACTACTTCATGCTTCTTTTCCTCGAAACATTTAAAACTTAGCAGTACACCCCTAATTTTCTCTATCTCTTTCTTGATTCACCAGTTTTAAAGTTCGCATAATATCATATCAAGGTCATTCACCAGTTTCTTTAAAACAAATCAGTGTTGGAATTAACTTACATAGGTTTCAGATTGCATGCGGACTTGGACTCCTGAAGGCTCTATCAATTTCTCGTTTCCTACTAAAATATAGTGTTAACCATTTTTCCTTGATCTTTCTTTGACTTTCTGAACTGCAACAACAATATCAACATAACAAAATCACGCGCAGTTTGCACATGCTTCATCTACACGTGTCACATACACGTGTCAGTTTTTATTATTAGATTAACTGCGTTTAATTATATTGTCCAGTTTACTGTATTACTAAAATAACTTCCGACGCTACTTTAAATCGATACTACTTACTCATTCAATCTTCCGTGACGTTTCTGCACATATTTAAGAATAGAACGCAATGTATCGACGTCACACATACTTTTGACGTACGTAATCTATTAGTGATTGCTTTTTGTTTACATGTCTGTCGTGGGTAGTTTTGTACGTATACTATTATTAATCTTCGGGGTAGTCTGTCATTGATTAATTGGATTCGATGTTATGCCGCTAACACTACCAGTATGACTATAATTACCAAACTTAGTTGGCTTGATTAAAGTTTGTGTACATTTCGAGCAGCCAAGCCAAGGTTGTAAGTCGTGGTGGCCTAGTGGTTAAAACACCAGCCTCTCAAGTACGAGTATGCGGGTTCGATTCCAGGTCAAGCAAGTAACCATGTAACTTTTCTAAAGTTATATGTACTTTCTAAGTATATCTTAGACATCAATCATCATCATCATCCCAGCGTTAATCCCAGTCGCATCCGAAGCCTTTTCAGCTTTGAAGTCTGAGGTCCGCTTTACCAGTCCAACTGCTGATATGGCTAAACTTCGACATTTTCCGTGAAACGACTGCCGTCTGACCTCCACAACCCGAAGGCGACATCGAAGCATTGCAGTTAGACCAATTGTTGGAGTTTTGAGGGCTCCAACAACCCGTAACGACTGCCACTAGATGTTCGTATGGCAACCGGGACCAACGGCTTAACGTGCTTTCCGAGGCACGACCAGACCAATGCAAATATTCATATTCATGCATACAAATACTTGCACTGTGCGGGGATCGAACCCGCGCCACCTTGCGCAGCGGCCGCGTCCGCTACCGCTACGCCACGGAGGCTGTCAATATCTTAGACATCAATGACTGAAGGTAAAGGAAAACATCTTGAGGAAACCTGGACTTTCGCATTGAGCAAGCGTGGTGATTACGCTCAATCCTTCTCTGTATGAGAGAAGACCTGTGCCCAGCAGTGGGACGATAAAAGGTTGATGATGAAGCCAAGGTTGAGGGGTCATAGGTTCGAACCCAAAATGGCGCTTTATTTTCTGTAGATTATGTCATCGTCAAAACTTAAAACGGTGAAAGAAAACATAATAAGGAAACTGAGCCAAAACTAAAAAAAAATGAAGGCATGTCCCAAAATAGATAACAACCAACCCGCACTCTGGGTCCAGGAGAGCATTGGCTAGAGGAGGCCAATCTTCCAGCAATGGAGACATTATAGACTGATTATTCAAGCATTTTTGTCACGGCATGCTTCGGTCCCGTGGCTTTATCTTTCATTACAACAACTGTGCTGGTCATTGCCCACGACCCAGTACAACGCACCCTATATCTTGATCAGATACTTTCATAACAAATTGGCCGTTTTATTTTCCTCCACATATGTAGTTCATTTCACTTTTCCATTACAGAAAACGCTTCACCGAACTCCCAAATTGATTTGGTAACCAATTCAAATACCCAATCTTTTTGTTCGACCAATTTGGGTCAATGTTTTTCCTTAAACCTTACTGAAAGAGAAATTTTGGCTTCATGCCCATATACCTAATAAAAACTCCTGTGGTCCAGAAATAAAATTCTATATATTGGACAAAGGAGGGTTCTTGATGAACTCGACACGTCCGCCGTTTTATAAATTGGCAGTCGTATGATACGACAGCCACGTGATAAATATAATATCTCCGCGACTCGAGTTGTAATAGGCTGGACAGTACTGGACTATCAGACAGACTGGCCTTATTGTGATATCATTCATATAATGCAGTTCGAAGAATTGGCCATTAGGGATGTCAGTCATATCACTGTTTGTGTGATACCGAAATATTGAAATTTTCTGAGATCGTTAGAGCGTGCATTCTCAAATGGATTTTGTGTCCATTCTTTTTTTTTTTTTAATAGTTATAAACTAGTGCTTGACTGCAATCCCGCCTGATGGTAAGCAGTGATGCAATCGTTGATGGTAAAGCACACTAGTTTATTAAGCCTATTCACTCAAAAAAACTGAGTGAATAGGAAGGAAGACGGCAGTTGAGCGAGGTGATGCAATGTTTAACCCAACAACACGACCAACGATGCTGCGCCAGAGGATGATCTGGAGAGCCTTCACGACCAAACTCCCGACACAACAACACTAGGCACATCGTACCCGGCACACATCGCAACACAACTGCTCAGACCAGTTCTCCGTACGGCTTCACCAGACATCATGCCGGAACACGACGAATCGCTTGGCGGCAAGACTTTGTCTGGTGGGTGGTAACTTATGCCGGCGGCTGATGTTGTTGCCTACCACCGAGAGAACCAAATCTGCGTAAATTACTTTAACTGCATCTTGTCTAGACCCCTGTTTTTCTTCTTCCTACTCGCCAATACTATTTGGTGCAGCCTGTTTTTTAGTACTATGTAAATATTTTCCCCGATTTCCTTGTTCATCAACTAAACTTTTTTAAGTTCATTGAATATTCTTCATTATGAAAAGGACAGAAAGTAAATATTCATTTAGTCCTGTAATCCTTTCAAATTAGTCCAGTGTGAAAATCTAATAAAGAAATCTGACAGATTGTAGTAGCTTGATATGATGTTGTCCGTAACTCTGTACCTAGTTTAGCCTGGCTCAATTTTATCCTTCTTTCTTCTTCTTTATCTGTTTTAATTGTTTCTGCATTCCTGACTGTATCACCGTCGTCTTGCTATCTTCGCCGAAGATCGTTGCAAATCGATCGGTTGATATGATTATATTGTGTCTAGACGGAAACTGTTCTCTGTCTGCTACATTTTGCAGTTTATTTTTCTCGATAGTGTCTTTGCAGTCTGGTCTGTTGAAGTTGTAGACATTATTTTATACTTATAGAAACCTACCTAATTGATAATTGATATATATAGCGATGTCTAACATTATTTCTTATTAAAACTCCCAAAAGAGATTACAAATACAATCATCATCATCAACCTTTTTATCGTCCCATTGCTATGCACAGGTCTCCTCTCATACAGAGAAAGATTGAGCGTAATCACCACGCTTGCTCAATGCGGGTTGGCGATTTCATACTTAAAGTCCAGGTTTCTTCAAGAAGTTTTCCTTCACAGTCAATTAGTCATTGGTGTCCAAGATACTTAGAAAGTACATATAACTTCTAGGCTATCACGAGTGATACAAATACAATACAAATATTTATGGGGACAAATTTTTTGTTGAGATTGTCTTGAAATAGCTTCGTCTTTCATACGGCTTCGGTCAACAGTCTCCAATTATAAAAGTTGAATGTCATCCAGAGAAGTAAAGCAACTGCTCTTTGTCTTGCATTGAACTTGTAAAGCGATTCTAGTCGTATTACTAACACATGCCCAAAGTAAAATGAGCAAAACATCACATACCATGGTATTTGATATTTTCATATTTGATTGTTTATAACTATATTTCATATTGTTAATCATCATTCTCCTGCCCTTTTTTTTGTTCTGGATGGGAAATCATCAAATGACCTCTCCCGCTGTGGGCGGAGCGGAAGGGCGTGTCAGACTTTTACTGACTAAAACCCATCCGAGTTTCTTCACTTTACCCCAACTTATTTGGGGTATTATTGCTTTTGCTTGCCTGAAAGACAGGTTTAAATAAACCTAGTTCGGGTGGTCCCAACATTAGTTTTAGATCGTAACTTTATAGATAATTAGATATATTCAGCCTTATTCATAAAACTTTAATCAATTGCTAAGGAACTGATTAGCAAAATTCTTATTCATAGAAGCTGTTTAGCGCTAAGAGGATGCTAAGCAATTGATTAGTAGCTGTCAAAATTAAACATCACCGGAACGCTGTTAAGAGGATGGTTAGAGGTAACAATATGGCGGATTTTATTTGAATCAGCTGATTGATTTCATATGATTATTATGCTTCGAAGTTATTTTATTTATAATATCGAATAGTGCGTAAATATGGATGTTGAAAACCTTTTTTTGAATTTCCAAAATGACGTAGTAAAGTTATATTCACTTTGAAACTTTTTTGATTGCTTTATATATGCTTGATTTCGAGAGCTTTACTCGGCGTTAGGCTATAACATCGGCTGCCTGCAGAAGTTACCACTCAGCAGACAAAGTCTTGCCGCCAAGCGATTTGTCGTGTTCATGGTGTACGGTGAAGCCATACGGAGGACGGGTCTGAGCAGTTATGTTGCAATGTGTGCCGGGTACGATGCGCCAAATGTTGTTGTGTCGGGAGTTTGGTCATGGAGAGTCTCCAGATCAATCTTCCTCTAGCGCAGCATCGCTTGGTCGTGTTATTCTTGGGTTTAACATTGCATCACCTCGCTCAACTGCCGTCATCCTTCGTATTCCTAAGTTTTTTTTTTAAGTGAATAGGCTTAATAAACTAGTGCCCTTTACCATCAACGATTGCATCACTGCTCGCCATCAGGCGGGATTGCGGTCAGGCATTGGTTTATAATAGCAATAATAAAAAAGATAGTGGTACAATTGTATTGTTGTTTAATTGTAATTTTAGATGCTATCCTATGTTTCCTTGTGTTATCTTATGATGTCATAGGTATATAAGACACAGGACTAAACAAAAGTCATGTTATGGCAGTAATACACAAATAATAAGACATTTTTTAAAAATATTTTAAATTAACGCAATTAAACTGTTTATTACATTTTTGTGCTAAAAATAATTCATTGTTTTTGTTTTCCAATACTTTTCTTCCATAAACATGAGAGCCATTCTTGACTCACGCGACCCTCATTCCTCATCTTTGTCACTCAGCATGGTCTTCTCTTTCGCCGTCATTGCGAGGTTGAATAATATTGCCGCTAGTTGCTAATAGTGGCTTCGTTTATAGCAATAAAATGTGTGCCTGTAAACAAGTATAATAATACTGTAAAAAGCAGTACAAAAACAGTACGAAGTAATGTAATATATACACGAGAACCCACTTAAATTTCTTAAATAGCAAAGGGATGTTTACAAGCTTAGAGAACAGGAAAATACACAGTTATTATCGGCTACTGCTTTAACATTAATTTCGTCAGTTTAGATTAGTAATTACATATAAATACAGAGATAAATACCTTTTTCTGTTTACTATAATATTATTGGAGTTAATTACTTTCACCACTATTATCACAAATACAATTATTTAATTGTAATAAGTAAATCATTTTATTTATATTGAAATTATGCGATGAAATTTCTGACATTTCTCTGCCAAACACAACAGATAAAAAAATCGTAGTTTTGACAAGCTTTTTCTAAAATATCCATTTTTTAGTCAACTATTTTGATTATAGTCTGTGCCAAACGCATAGTTTCACCTCTACTTCGTATCGCAACTAATCATCTGCTAACTAACTGTTATGAATAAAGAAAAGTTAAGCATTGATTAAGAGCTAACTAAATGGTTAGCTAAACAGTCGCTAATGAGTGATTAACAAGTTTTTTATGAATAAGACAGATTATGTATTAGTCTACAGTAAGTTGGCATTTACGATTGTTATTATTAAGATTTTTATTACTAAACAGAC
This sequence comes from Sesamia nonagrioides, assembly GCA_017933935.1. Classification (NCBI taxonomy): domain Eukaryota; kingdom Metazoa; phylum Arthropoda; class Insecta; order Lepidoptera; family Noctuidae; genus Sesamia; species Sesamia nonagrioides. The sequence goes on from JADWQK010000156.1 coordinate 79,888, forward strand.
TATTTATACATTCATTATTGACCTATACTTTTAATAAATATCATTTCAATTTTTTTTTCTTCCGTACTTTTCTATTAGACGTCATCTCCTTGGCACTCCCCTCTTAGCCACATTCCGTCTATTGTTTCTTTGGTCTTCCCTTAGGTACTCGTTTAGTCATCAACATTCATAATCATATCTCTCCTCACAATAATGTCCGCATTTTTCATCTTGAGTCATTTTAATACCAATCAGAATATCAAAAAGGCTAACTTATTCCAAACTATGGTTCAGTTTACTTGCAGTCTAACCGAATGCAGCTGAATATGCTATTGATGTTTAATATTCATTTTCCTTTATGATTAAAACACTATAGTAGTGGTTATCTACGTAACAAGTCCACGGCTACGCCAGACAGACGGTCTGACTCCATTGATACGTGACATATTCGTTTTTAAGTATAAACCCGCGCAGATAAAGAAAAGATCTGAAAATGGCGACGGATACTTATGGTACGGTTGACAAGAATGCCATTGTTCAATCACAAATCAAAAGCTAAGATAGTAAAATGACAAATTTACGTTGTAAATATTGTTATTTACAACATAAATATGACATTTTACTTGTTTATTGTTGTGTTTGTTTTTATTGTTGAGTTTAATTGTTCAAACTCAACAAAAACAACGATAACTCTGAGTGCGTCAAAGTAGTTTCAGTAGTTTGGAAAGCGAATCCTGAATTCCTGATCGATGTTTTTTTTTTTTTTGCAGCGTTTACTTCACTTTGAGAGTATAGACAGCGATAGAGAGTGAGTGAGAACGCATGCGAGCGGACGCCATTTACAGATCTTTTCTTTATCTGCGCGGGATATACTAACTTAATATTATACTATGTTTTTATAAATAAATTGTTACTATATGCCGATATTTCAACCTTAGCTCAATCTGCTAGCCTTCTTCCAATCATGTTTGGGGTCCGTTTCCAGACTAGCCAGGAACATCAGTAATTTTACCTGAAACGACTACCTATCTCAACTGCACAAACCATATCTCGACCTAATTCTATGGCTCGACGTTAGAAGCAGTAGGTTGTATGTATAGGTCCAACAGGTCGTATCTATAGCTCGACGGTAGAAGCAGTAGGTCGAATGTATAGGGTCAGCAGGTCGTATCTATATCTCGACGTTAATTAGGTCGTATGTAATTATGTATAGGTCCAACAGGTCGTGCGTAGACGGGCGGGGCGAAGAAGGCGGGGGACGAACCCCCGTCTCCTTAGCCCCCGAGTGTGACCAGCGTGTGTGGGTAGCTCCCGCACGCGCTTTGCACCGGTCACCACGTCTGAGGATTACCCTGTACCCGGGTAATCCTTCCATGGCGCGGAAACCGGCCTAAACCGGCGAAAAATAGGCCGGTAAGTCCTGAGAGTGGCACGGAGTCAGATCTTCGGGCCGAGCCCGTGTCACTCTCAACGGAGGGCTCGAGGGGAACCGAGTGTTTTTAGTGGGTATTCCCGGCTCCGGCCGGGCGAGTCCCACACACGCCTGTCGCCTAGCTAGCGGCGGGTACGGCGCGTAACGCATTCACACTCGTAAAAAAAAAGGTCCAACAGGTCGTATCTATAGCTCGACGTTAGAACTTAGTAGATCGTATTTATAAGTCCAACAGGTCGTATCAATTACCTCGACTTTGAAGCATTAGGTCGTATCTATAGCTCAACGTTAGAAGCATTAGGTCGTATCTATAGCTCGACGTTAGAAGCAGTAAGTCCTATGTATAGGTCCAACAGGTCGTATCTATAGCTCGACGTTAGAAGCAGTAGGTCGTATGTATGTGTAGGCTGTCGGACCTATAGATACGACCTAATGTTTCTAAGGTCGAGATATTTAAAACGTTATGATTGATTGTCACACTATCAATGACCTACGACTGCTGTCTTACCTAGACATGAAGTAAGATTTATTGGTAAGAAATACTATTAAATACAAAATAGGGAGAGGATCTGTATTTTCAGATCAATAAAAACAGTTTTTACTTTTGCTGTTATTGGTTATCTAACCAGGTTAATACTCTAGACAAAGTTGATGCCCTCATAACCTTAAGAATTGCAGTCTCATTCAGTATATATTATTATTATATATGTACACCTATGATAAGTTTAATGCTATTAGAGATAGATTTATCTCGTCATTTGTTATTGGTTATGCTTCGTTGCTAGAAGATAACATAGTCTTGTGTTTTTATTTCTTGCGATTCTGTGTTTTTCTTATACATAATCCAGCCTATAATGTTCCTACTCCTGGAACAAAGGCGGTGAGAGGGAGCGGGCCGTAATCTACCACGCGGGCCCAGTGTGAGTTTTTTGGATGTCACACATGTCTTCATGGTTTTGGCTCTAGGATATGCCGGTTTCCTCTCAATGTTTTCCTTCACCGGTTTGAGAGCAGTGTTGATATTATAATTTACACAAAGTAAAGTGCCTGATGGTGTTCGAATCTACTTATGTCGTCGCTGATACCACTAGGCCACTAGGCTTCTGGGTCTGGCTGTATATGCATGTGATAAATTCACATGTTATGTTTGTAAATGCACCCACGATACAAGAGAAATTCCTAGTGTAGGGCAACATTAAAATGTTTGTAAACGCACCCACGATACAAGAGAAATTCCTAGTGTAGGGCAACATTAAAATGTTTGTAAACGCACCCACGATACAAGAGAAATTCCTAGTGTAGGGCAACATTAAAATGTTTGTAAACGCACCCACGATACAAGAGAAATTCCTAGTGTAGGGCAACATTAAAATGTTTGTAAACGCACCCACGATACAAGAGAAATTCCTAGTGTAGGGCAACATTAAAATGTTTGTAAACGCACCCACGATACAGGTGAAATTCCTAGTGTGCAACTTCTTTTAAATTTCTCCACGTACATAAAAATTCATTTCTATGCTCACATAACTAAATTATTTTAATCTAACGCAATTTGATAAAGACCTTGCTATAACAGCATTAGTTACCGTTAACTTTACGTACGTATCTAATTTATAACATTGTACTTGTAGCTTAGTTTAAAAATTTTCTATTCCAAAATTTCCGAAATACCATGCATTTGAATTGCGGTTGAATATGCACTTATATTGTCCTGTACTTGTACTGTCTTACACTGCTGGAACACAGACAGGGAGTGGGTAATAATCTACCACGCGGTTCTAGTAGTACAGGTTGGTGAATGTCTTCGATTAAGATCTAGTTCTAGGCTGGTTTCCTCATAATGAACAGCTTAATTTGTATATTAAATATTATTTGGTTTAGGGGTTACTTCTATTGGCGGGTGGAATTTAACGAACTGTTTTAAGTTGCGTTCTATTTTAATATCTAGTAGGATTATCTGTTTAAGCTAGAAGTTTAAATATTTCCTTGATATTGATGTGTTTTTGGCAGGTTCTGATACTGATAATACTAGTATTACGAAGTGGTAAAATGCAGGGGACTATAATTATCAAAATTGCTGATCCGATTACGAAAATCTTTTCACTAATGAAAAGGTAGTATTGGCCAGTGTTATAAAGTAGAAGCTAGTGTTAAATAATATTTCTTTGGCGGTGGGAACGATTGTAAAACTATAATGGAGCAGTTCCTAAACAATTTAGTATTGATAAGACAAAAAGTCTGTTTCACATTAAATAAATAAATTCGTCGTCAGTAAAACTATGTATGTATAACATCAAGCTGAAGAGTTTGTTTGAACGCGCTAATCTCAGGAACTACTGGTCCAATTTGAAAAAATATTTTTGCGTCGGATAGCCTATTAATCCAGGAAACCTATGTAACATCACGCTGCGACCATTAAGAGCGGAGCATAACTAACTCCACGCGAACGAAGTCGCTGGCGGCCGCTAGTAAAAAATAACATTTAAGTTGTCATCAAAACGTTGTCATTTCAAACGCTATAACAATAGCCTGGGAATATATATGTATGTAGACCCCCATGTGTATATTATTAAATTAAAACAATTAAAAGGGTTTCCCATACGCACATCAATAGTATTGTGTTTCATTATAGTCACTGTCAAATGAGACAGGTCGGCAATTGTTTGACCATTTCCACAATTCGATCGCCTGTTGTTATTATTGGAACAATAGCTGAATATGTTGTAGGTATGCTTTATCACAACGAAATTATAAATTCTTTAGTTGTTAAAAGTATGTGTCTGTTTAGACTGATTGTTGTGGTGGTGCAGAAATCTATAGCTTCCACGTGTAGCATTACTTGTATCAGGTCCGGTGCATCCGTAGTCTCCGAATGGGGCAATGCCAATCTTGTAGCATTCAATGCCGCCAAAACACAGGCGTGTCTTTTCACCGCCAAAAGGAGCCCGTTCACCTTGGCTCCTACTTTTCGGAATGTGTCCTTGGAGTGTTCCAACCGCCTTCAGCTTTGTGGGAGTTGAGATTTCCTCGGACCTTAACTTTGGGCGGTTCATTGAGTCCAAGGCTAAGGTGGCTGCCAGGAAACTTGGCGTTATCGCAAAGGTCCGGCAGTACTTCACACCTTGGCAGCTTCTAATGTTATACAAAGCACAGGTCCGTTCGTGTGTGGAGTACTGCAGCCACATTTGGGCTGGTGCTGCCAAGTGTCAACTGGCCACTTTGGATTCAGTGGAGAGACGTGCAAAGAGGCTGATTGGTGACCCTGATCTAACTCGAGTTGGTCTCCAAAGCCTAGAGCACAGGCGTAGAGTAGCCAGCCTTCGGTGTTCTATAGGATGCATTTCGGGGAGTGTGCGAGGGAATTGCATGATTTAATTCCCCATCTCCGTTCCACCAGCGGACGACCCGTCGTACGGCTGGTTTCCACCCTTACGTTGTTAACACCACTACGATCCGGACGAAGCGTTTCGCCTCCTCCTTTACACCGCGTACATCGCGGGACTGGAACAATTTGCCAGCGGCGGTGTTTCCGTCGGACTACAATTTGAGTGTCTTCAAGGCTAGAGTGAATAGGCTCTTAATAAACTAGTGCGCTTTACCATCATCGATTGCGTCACTGCTTACCATCAGGCAGGATTGCGGTCAAGCGCTAGTTTATAATATATATATAAATAAAAAAAATATAAAAATAAAAGTTAAGTTCATCATCAACCTTTTTATCGTCCCACTGCTGGGCACAGGTCTCCTCTCATACAGAGAAAGATTGAGCGTAATCACCACGCTTGCTCAATGCGGGTTGGCGATTTCAGACCCAAAGTCCAGGTTTCCTCAAGATGATTTTCTTCACCTTCAGTCATTGGTGTCTAAGATATACTTAGAAAGTACGTATAACTTTTAGAAAAGTTACGCTGGAGCTATGCTCGGTTTCTCTGCGTGATCGAATCAGAAATGAGGAGATCCGCAGAAGAACCAAAGTCACCGACATAGCTCTGCGAGTCGCTAAACTTAAGTGGCAGTGGGCAGGGCACATTGCTCGTAGAACCGATGGCCGATGGGGCAGTAAGGTTCTGGAGTGGCGACCACGTACTGGAAGACCCAGCGTAGGGTGGCCCCCAACAAGGTGGACCGATGACCTGGTGAAGGCCGCGGGAAGCCGATGGATGCGGGCAGCTTGTGCTGCCAATTCACCGGTCGGCGTGGAAAGCCTTTGTCCAGCAGTGGACATCTATAGGCTGAAGAAGAAGAAGACGTTGGTACTTGCCTGATCTGGAATCGAACCCGCGCCCTCATACTTGAGAGACTGGTGTTTTAACCACTAGGCCACCACGACTTAGTTGAGTTATTCTGATATATTTATTGTATAATCTATGTAAATACTACACTATAGACTCTATTCTCAATAGACTACCTACATCATTTCTCTCTCCTTCCCCTTAATATTCCATCCAAGGGTTGTCTGTAAAAGATCGCTCTTAGCGTTACCGCTTATTGTGTCACCCTTTTTAATATCTTCATATTTATGTTCTGTAATTTATATAATGTACATAATAAAGATTATTCTATTTTATTCTATTCTATTCTGTCTTTGTATTCTCATCTCAACTTATCTGAGGTCGGTTAATATTACTTAAGGTCATAGCACACTTAAACGATTCTGCTCCCACTCGGCAAAAAGAATATAATTTAAATATGGGTTTTAAATATTGCACGTTAGATATATTTTACATTGGCATCATAAATTAGCAGACAGCTCGCTGTTAGGGAGCTTACCGCCGTCAGACAGACTGCTCCTTCGCTTGGGAAGGACGCAACGTTATTTTTTTGTATAAGTATGCGAAACCCCGAAACACGTGTCCTGTATATTTTGTAAATAAAGCATTTATGTATAATATTTCAAAACTTTTGAGCTGGTTATTTTACTTGGTTCCAGCAAAAAGATGGTTAACGCACCGCTCGCCCGCACACTTCTGCAGCGGCGTGGCGTCGTCTTGCGTTTATTGATAATAAGTTGTAATGTGCTGGAAATATCCAGTTCACAACTATTTAATTATGTAATAAAAATACTGAACGAGATACTTTCTGATTAGATAATTCGCCGTCATGTACCGGTAATCCCACTAATATACCTAGATATCATAGATTAAGAAGATGTTTGCGAGTTTGTATTCAATCTCAAATAAGTGGTTAAACGGATATCGGTGACATCTAGTAGTAGTAGTAACTACTACTAGGTACCATGCTTCAAAATTATTCCAGTTGATCCTATGGCAATGGGCATTGACCAATTTTTTCGACCCTCATTTTTTATTTAAGATTTCGATAATATAGAGCATTCTAAGAAACTAATTTCAAATTTTTTAATTTAATGTAGTCATTCTATTTTTATTAATTATTTAAAATTAGGAGTAACTTCGTTACGATTACGTCATCATTGGCTGAATATTTACGTGTCTTTGCCCTTTTACCTAAAAGAATTTCTTTGACGTTTATCTGTTTTTCGTAATTTTATCTGGACTATTTTTTGAGTCATTTTTACAGGTTGGAACGAAGCACTTCTATATTCCATCGTTATTTGCTGGTAATTTCGCTAGACGCTAAGTATAATATAATAATCGAATGTTTTGAAGAATTTGAGGTTATGTTTGTTTATGTATCTTGACACTTTTGACAGTTATAAACGAGTGTGTGTGAGCGTGTGTATATTTGATGGCAAAGGAATTGTCCCTTTAGAGCCAAATGATGACGTAATTAGAGGTCAAATTAAGGTTATTTACTTGAAGCGGTAAATAACAATAATCCGTGAATATTTTACTTTTTTAAACGTTCAATAGTCATGAGTAACCCTATTCCTCGAAATGGATTTCATATTAACTCATTTAAAAAAAAGTGAACTATCCCCATTAGGGTGTATAATTGAAGATATCCCATCCACAATAAAGGATAGATCTGCCTGTGTGTAAGATGTCACCAATATCCGTTTAACCACTTATTTGAGATTCACATTTTGCTAAATAAGTTAGCAAAATGTGTCTGCTTAACGACGCAATTAACACAATGAATGTTGTTGAACGGTCAAAACGAAACACATTGCTACTGAGAGTGTATTACGCAATTACCCTGCTGGGCGGAGCGGAAGGCCGTGTCAGATTTTTACTGACTAAAACCCACCCAAGTTCACTTGTCTGTGCGCCAGGGTCACGGTATCTATTTTCTTCGAGCTACCCGCGGCACTGACTGAGGCAGACCTGTCCTGAGTCCTGACATATACTTAACAGAAATTTCCCTAAGGAAACCTCTGGAAAGAGCTAAGTGTCCCTTGAATAGCAAAACAAAAATAAACTTGATATTAGTCGTTGCTATCTCTTGAGTATTCTTATCAGGTAGACGGACACGTGTTACGTGAAATCTGCTGTTGTCATAATAATAGGTTATCATCTAACATTCGTCTTTTATCTTGCCTCGTGCAAAATCCATGTCTCCAGACCTCAGAAATATTGATCAAAATGTTTCTTTCTGTGATCATCAAGTTCTAGAATAGTGTATTTGACTAAAAAAAACTAATTAGTCAGTCAGATTTCCAAAAAATACTAGACACGTTTTTTTTTCTTTTTTCAGATAAACAAAAAATGAAAACTCGTGTGACGTCACTGCACGCTACACTTTTTAGCGGCCAGTGACGTCACCAGCCTCCACTCCTGATCTTTGATGCCTTTTATATTTGTCAATTTTTATTGATTTGATAAAACAAAATATACGTATCCAATATGTTTCTATAATCTGAATGACGGACTAAATAGAACCATTTTTTTTACCCAGGGAACATCCCTATTCCATGTTATCAGGCGCCATTTTGTAATTCTTCACATAAAGTGTTTTAGTTATTGAGGATTAAGATCCTCAATAACTAAAACACTTTATGTGAAGAATTAAGAATTAATTGATTAATTAATTAATTGATTTGAATTGATTGATTGATTTAGAATTAATTGTGAATATTTTAGTTATCCTCTTTGATGATTGAGCTAAGGCTCAATCATCAAAGAGGATAACTAAAATAAAGTGGTTTCAGTAACAAACTTACAAATTGCTAAGATCTCTCGTCTTTGCTTTTCAAATATGATGACTTCTTCTATATCAAATTGTTTAGTTTCTTTGAAAAAACGAGAATTTCAGGGCTTCCTGTTTGGGACCTTGCGAAATACCAAGTATACTACATGGAGCTAGTGCATATTTCCTCCATAACCAGATAACGGAAAAATACGGCACCTTTGTCCGACTTTCGGGCTTCTAGCGGCTCGTAACGACGGTCAAGGATCCCGAAATGACAGAAAGTACTTACGGCGTAACGTGCTTTCCGAGACACGGCGGGGTGTCATATGTAAAAATGATAAACCATCTACGGACCATTGCCGCGAATTATCTTCTTCTTCAGCCTATAAAGGTCCACTGCTGGACAAAGGCCTCCCCCAAGGTTTTCATTGTATTTGGGTTGCCATAATCCTCACGCCCGCGGGTTGGAGATCGCAGTAATTTGTTATTCCACAGGAGAAGCGCTGCTGCCCGCTTCCCTGGTGAGAATTCCCTTTGTCGCCTTTTATGACACCCACGGGAGGATATGGGTTAGTAGTTTAGTACTATTTTAGAATAGTACTAGTCAGTGGCGTAGCTGGGGATGCCCCCATTCACCTTTTTGGGGGTGACACCCACCCAGTCTCTAAAATACCTAAATCGTTAGCACATTTTTTTTCCAACGATTCCTCCACTGGCACATGACTGGCACTAGCTCAGCTCTATTTATAAATCGGAGGTTCCCGCAAAAGAGCCTGACACTGTCATGGGAGATTCCCCATGGACCATACTCGCGATTGTGAAGCCGTACGGAGGATGGGTTTAAGCAGTTTTGTTGCGTTGTATAATGGGCTAATTGTTGTTGTGTCGGGAGTTTGGTCGTGGAGGGTAGCGAGATCTAGGTATTTGGGGGCCCAATTACGAAGGACGATTCGAATATTTGACCACCTCAGTGAGGCTGCTGACAATGTGCTGCACCGGCACCCTGACGCACAGTTTGTCGCTCTGGGGGACTTCAATGCCTGCCACCAAGACTGGCTTTTCCCGTACACAGAGGATCGACTATGCTGGTGAGAAGCGCGAAACTTTGCGCTATCAATGGGCCTTTCCCAGCTGGTAGGACAAGCGACTAGGGTGCCTGATGTAGTTGGTCATACCGCCAATTGTTTGGACCTTCTGTTGACCAGTAATCCGGACAGATGTATTGTAACAGTTCCCTCACCGTTAGGAACTTCAGACCACTGTCTGGTGAACTCTGTATCATCCTTCGCCCTACTAGATTGCGACTCACGTAGTGAACGGCGAATGTGGCGATACAACTCGGCAGATTGGAATGAGATGCGCCACTTCTTTGCGTCTCATCCCTGCTAGCTGGTTCGCTTCTCTTCTGACAATCCGTCGAGCTGTGCGGACGCTATATCCGATGTGGTGCGTCAAGCTATGAAGTATTTTATTAGGCCCCTTCAGTGATGTTCCCGTCGGTGGCTCGGCTCGCCTATGGTTCAACGCCGACGGTATTCAAGCGGAACAACGTAAGCACACGGCATTTCTCACCTGGGTTAAAGCTCGGGACCACAGAGCTCCTGGCCACAGGGCCTTTGAACGTGCTGCCAAGTCCTACAAATTGTCGCTTAAGAAGGCTCGCTTCGACCGCATTACTCACATTGGCAATAATTGCTCTCTGCGCAGCCATCCGTTAGCAAATCTTTCTGGTCCCTTGCCAAAGCGGTCGAGGCGAACTTCTGTTGCCCCACACTGCCTCTGCTGGTTAAACCTATGGATGGAGCACTGGCTCATACGGCGAGAGAGAAAGCAGGTCTCTGCATCTTTGCCACAATTCGCGTCTTGACACTAACAGTGCTACTCCACCTAAATTACCTCATTGCGGAACCCCAATGCCGGAGGTTTGCATTAGGAACAAGGAGGTTCTGAGAGTATTGTGTCGTCTGGACGTGAATAAGGCTAGTGGCCCTGATGGTATACCAGCAATTGTTCTTAAGGCATGTGCGCCCAAGTTGTCTCCTGTATTTACGCGCTTGTATCGCCTCTCATTTAGGACTGGTACAGAGTCCAAATCCTGGACGCTTGCCAACGTGCAGCCCGTGCCCAAAAAGTGTAGTCGTGCCGATCCTACCAACTATCGGCCGGTTTCAATAACCTCCATACTCTGCAAGAATAATTATGGAGCGTGTATTGAACTCGCGCCTCTTGGCTTACCTGGAAGGTAACGATCTCCTCAGTGATCGACAGTACGGGTTTCGACGCAATCGGTCAACTGGGGACCGACTAGTGTATGCCACTCACCTGTGGGGCGAGTCCTTCGAGAAAAATGTGGTAGCGTTTGCCGTCTCCCTTGATGTCTCGAAGGCCTTCGACCGGGTATGGCACGCTGGCCTTTTGAGTAAGCTTCCAGCGTACGGCATTTCCCCTGGCCTGACTGGCTGGGTGAAAGACTTCCTGACTGAACGGTCCCTCCGAGTTGTTGTCGACAGATGCTCATCTGAGCCCATATCGACTAATGCCAGTATTCCTCCGGTGTCTTTTCTCTTTGCAACTCTGTTCTTGCTGCATATTAACGATCTGCTAATGCCCGGTATCTACGGGTATGGAGATGACAGCACAGTTGTGGAGAGATACCTGCTAGTTTTTTACTTTCCATGGGGTGACACCAACAACTTCCGCCCCGGGTGCCACCCAAGCTAGCTACGCCTAGTACCAGTGGCGTAGGCTAGGTCCAACATAAGACTAATTGGTTATTGCTGTCTTTTGCGGAAGTTAAAATATGGGACAATTAAACAATATCAAGACAGTAAAATAAAGATGGAGGAGATACGGCCCCGGATTACACTTGTTTAATATTCTTTAAAATAATTTTAGCAAATGTTTACCACGTGCACACGCGCTGGTGTTTGTATTATTAACGGCTCAACCCTGACCTAATTTAGGGTCAGAAACACAGCAAAACAAATGAAAACCAGATGTATGTCCACCACACCGAATTTCGAAACAATCTTTGTTGATTGTACGGAATATCATCATGCTCCTGTCCTCATCCCAATTAATTTATTTAGGGTCAATGCAATATGGCATTTTCTTTAATAAGTACTTCTTTATTAGTAGTTATCTTAATAATCTCGCTTTTCCTTCTTCACACATTATACGGAAATGTGGTTAAAAAAAACCGAGATCTAAAAATACGATTTTCCCGTTGGCTATCGTTCAAAATTGAGAAACTCGTTCGAAAATAAATGCCAAATAACGCGTTTTATTGAAATGTACGATATTATTTTTGGTGTTTTTAAGTATCCAGAGATGGCGGTAGCCGTTGTTAGTGCTTTTAATCATCGAATTAAATATGGCGCCGATTTCTTTGTTCACGAACTAAAGTAAATTTAAGTTCAGTGCATTTGTTCTCATTGTTTCATTAAGAAAATAACAGTAGATAAATAATTGTTTAGTTTAATGTCGGTCTCCGTGGCGCAGCGATCAACACGCCTGCCTGCGGCGTGGAGGCCCCGGGTTCGATCCCCGGCCAGGTCATGATGGGAAACGATCTTTTCCTAATTGTCCTGGGTCTTGGATGTTTATCTATGTATGTATCTATTATAACATATAGTATCGTTGAGTTAGTATCCCATAACACAAGTCTCGAACTTACTTTGGGGCTAGCTCAATCTGTGTGATTTGTAAAAAAAAAATGTGAGTCTATTGCCTATATCCATGGTCAAATCCAGACCTTGGGCATCTACTGAGAAATCCAA
>JADWQK010002505.1:0-71117 GCA_017933935.1 Sesamia nonagrioides
ATTCGCATGCTCTACCGGATCGGATTGCTTCCTTACCCGGCAGGTATCCTATGCTCCACAACTATGCTGTCATCTGCATACCCATAGATACTGGGTATCAGCAGATCTATAATATGCGGCAGGAACAGAGTTGCAGAGAGAACAGATCCCCGAGGACACTAGTATTAGTATCGGCATTAGTCGCCATGAGCTCCGATAAGCATTCGTCGACAACAACACGGACGGACCGTTCAGTCTGAAGCTTACTCAAAAAGCCAGCGTGCCATCTCCGCCTTCAAGACATCTAGGGAGACGGCAATCACTTCACTTTTACAAGGCTTCAAGCAGGCAAGGGTGTAGCTTTATTACTCTAGGTTGAATGTAAATATTTGACAGTTTCGAGTGGCTTGACCTGCTGTCATCCGTACATTACAAATTACAATTTAACTTATTAATATCAGCACTAAATAACATTAATATATTTGATGTAAAAGTCAGCCAGAACTTGATAATGCAAGTCTGTTGTGTAAATATTCACCTTTTAGTTCTTTTGATATATTAGCGATTCTAGTACCTGACTAGGTATAGCTAAATGATATCCCTAGGCGCAGTTAAATTCCACATCATCATCATCATTTCGGCCACTGCTGGACATAGGCCTCCCCAAGGATCTCCACGACGACCGATCCTGCGGCTCCCACAACCAGCGGTTTCCCGCGACCTTCACTAAGTCGTCGGTCCACCTTGTCGGGGGCCTACCCACGCTGCGTCTTCCAGAGCTTGGTCGCCACTCGAGAACCTGTCGGCCCCATCAGGCATCGGTCCTACGGGCAATGTGCCTGGTCCACTGCCACTTTAGTGTAGCAATTCTTCAAGTTATGTCGGTTACTTTCATTCTTCTGCGGATCTCCTCATTCCTGATTCGATCACGCAGTGAAACTCCAAGCATAGCCCTCTCCATTGCCCTTTGAGTGGTCTTGAGCCTTCTTATAAGGCCCATTGTTAGCGACCACGTCTCAATTCCATAAGTCATCACTGGCAACACACACTGGTCGAAGACTTTTGTCTTGAGACACTGCGGTATTTCGGACGAGAAGATTTTACGTAGCTTCCCGAAAGCAGCCCAGCCGAGTTGGATTCGACGATTGACCTCTTTCTCGAAGTTGGACCTTCCTAACTGGATAGTTTGTCCCAGGTACACGTAACTGTCAACAACTTCGAGAACAGAGTCTCCAATCTTTATAGGAGTCGGTACAACATGGGCATTAGACATGACTTTCGTCAGTTTAAAATGTAATGTGTGTGTGTAATGTAGTAAAATGTTTTTGATCGATGCTTATGTTAAATGTTTTATATTTTATTGACATTTCTATTACATTCATTATAAATACCTGTCACGATTATTTTCCAAAATAGTATTATGATTAGTGTAACCAAGTATCTCAATAGTATTTCACAAAATATCATTTGGCTAATTATGTGACTTATTTGTGTCACTTAAATTGTTGTGTTTTAGCGAATGATTGCAATAAATTACTGGTTAATTTGATTATTATGATGAAAATGCTACGTTTTTGGCTCAAAATTTGAAAACGACCCTTTTACATGCTAGCTATTTATTAACAACTAGCTGTTGCCCGCGACTTCGTCCGCGTAAACTTCAGTTTATAGCGCGCGGAGGTTCCCGTTTCCGGGGGAATGCCAAGATAAATGCCTACATTACTGCAAGGTTTCAAACATCCTCACACATTTTCGCTTTTATATTATTAGTAGGATTATAAAGATTATAGCGCGACCCCATTTAGAGCCAACTCCACGTACTTACCGAATCCGTAGGTTGCTGGCCAAGCTACGTGACTAGTGGCAACACATGAGCGACGCCCCGCGCACCGGAAGTATGTGACTAACGCTCCGATACCTGCGCGCGCGCTCCGCATATATACGATCGGGAGTGTCGCGACCCGGCCGTGTTAAAATCTAATATAGTTGTTAAGTGCCACTGTTTTATGTACCTTATACTCAATACCACCTGTGTGTGTGGTCTGACCACTACCCACTTGTAATGGAATGTAATCTGTATAAACTTAATATTAAATATGAATATAATTTAAATAAAGGCGATCTCAGACGGAAAATAATTTGGGGCGAAAGACAGCCTAATCAAACTCATAAATATCATGAATTATGTAATTCTAAGCATCGAGCGATAGACTTCCCTTTAGCACTGGGACAATGTTGTGATTCCATAGGGGAAGGTGAGGTATAATGATCCCCTTAAGGGGAAAACTTAACTGTGCCTAAAGTTGAAGGTAAAATCGCAAAATTTCTATTGTTAGGGGTAGTGAATTTACTTAACTATGTAACTGCATACTATTTTTTTATTATTTAATTAGTATTTTTTTGTATTAGAGGTTTTTGCTAAAGTTAAGTAAAGGATCATTTTATACACACCTATGTATAAAATGATCCCCGGGGTAGGGGTAAAATAATCCCAGGGATCATTTTATACCATAAGTTAATAAATATCAACGAAATGAAACAGCTGCTTATTTTAATCATAATTATGTATTGTTCATAACAATTTAAGTATGTAAGCAAGTTAAACAAAACTTTTGCAGACTTTTAGTTTCATTAGAGATATTTTTTGTAATTATCTACTACTCAATCAACAAAACTAAACATTAGATATTGCAACAAACTTTTAAAAGGTACAATACCTACACAACCAACAACATACCTAGTCAGACAATAAGTAAACAAATAAACTCTTCTAAATAAAAAATAGGCAGTAAGTACTCATTTCTATCAAAAGTTTCTTTTCAATGTCATGAAGCAATAGAAAAATCAAATCTTAATTAAAAATGATTATTTTCTTGTCAAGAAATAGACATATAGCTTTTTCTTCACGATTAATATAAAGTTGAATATCGCAAATGAAGTCGCCTTCATCGTCACTATCTCCTCCCGCACAAGCTTCATGTCCCCATTTAAGACACACAACGCACCTAATCCACCCTTCGCCTTTATTGTCTTTGGAGTAGCTTGAAAGCTACTGAAGTACAGAAGAGACATTCGGTATCACTCTCTTCTTCTGAAGAATCTGAACCGTTTTGCTTTTTTTTTGCCTTTTCCCTTTCCGCTTCTCTTTCCTTTCCCGACTCCTTTTCCTTTCCCTACACCTTTCAATTTATCGTTCTGTTTGTTGGTCACCTTTTTTATGTTATGTGTTTGTTTTCTTTTTGGCTTCCTCTTCAAGGTACTTTTTGTAGTGTGTGCTGGTCAATACTGATGTGTCTCCTCTGACTCCATGGAGCAATACTCTTATTCGTTTTGCAGTCGCTCTTTTTCCAACTATCTTTGGTGTTAGTCGTACTTTCCTGGGTGTAACAACCTCAAACGATGTGAATGGAAGACCAACAGTCAAGGCTGGAGATAATAATCAAATAAATAATCTTTCAGAAGATTCTGACGCCGAGGTGTTTTCTGGAAAGGACGAAGGTTGCCGTGATGACTGTGGTGTTTGTGGAGATTTTTGAATTATCATTTAAACTTTCTACTTAAACAGACCTTAAACTGTCTACTTGCGGTTTTGTAAGGCTTACCATCTCTGACGGCGTTAAATGCCTTTTGCAATTGTTCTTCCGGCCAATTTTGACGATTACTTTTATGTAGGTAGGTATATAAATTCTCTGTATGATCTGTAAAAACAAAAAATACTAATGGGGTAAAATGATTCCAGGGATCATTTTAAACACACAGGAAGGGATCATTTAGCCCCAAACACAAAAATCGAAGATATCGATCAAAACTTTACCCTTCGAATGGCGCGTACGGAGATCAAAACATCTTAAATATTAGCTAACTGCTATTAATATTCGCAAATAAAACAACATTTCAATAAATACGAACATGTAAAAAGTAATGAAAGTCTAAAAACAGGCTTACCTTAGATCAGAGCCACACTTTTTAATATTTTTTTGATAAAATCACGCCAAGCGGTTGCAACGCCATAACACTTGGAGAGGCAACTGGCGGGGACGCGGGGAACATGTTTCATGCTCATTTGGATAGATAGCACTAGTTATGTTTGATTCAAGGTGGGGGATCATTTGACCTCCAGGGATCGTATTACCTCACCTTCCCCTATGTCGTAATTCAGATCATTGTATAATTATTGAGGAGTTATATAATGAAATTGTTTCTGTGTTGTCAGAGGCTGCAATGAAAACATATTGTTGTAAAAAGACTAGAACAAAGTCTTTTCATATAGCTGGTTGGAATGCATGCGTTGCCGACGCACATCGAGATGCTCGCACAAAATTTAAAATATGGGTACTGGCCGGTAAACCTACAAGTGGCATCGTGTATGATGAAACGACAGACACACGAAAAATATTTAAGTCCAAGTTAAAATCATGCCAAAACCGACAAGAACAATTAAAAATGAACATTCTTGCCTCTAACCATTCGGTAAAAAAATTTAAAGATTTTTGGAAAAATGTTAACCGTTCAAATGTGAAAACAAGCCTTCCGGTGAGCGTCGGCGGCGTCAGCAACCACAAAGCTATTGCTAACATGTTTAGAGAACAGTTTGCAATCTCGTCGTCCTTGGGTCCGTCTCCGTCGTCAGCGAGTTGTGTTCGCGATGCGGGTGCCGCCGTGACTGGGCGTAAGACGTACTTTTCTGCCCAGGTTATCAGAAACACAATAAACCGTATGCAACGTGGGAAATCGCCCGGTCATGACGGCCTCAGCATTGAACATTTTAAATATGCTGGTGTTCATTTGCCGCGTGTGTTGTCAATGTTGTTTAATTTCTGTATGTCCCACTCATATCTACCGGAGTCGCTCATGCGTACTTTTGTGGTACCTATTCAAAAAAATAGGACGGGGGACTCATCTGATAGGGCTAACTACCGGCCCATTTCACTGGCCACCACTGCTGCCAAGATACTTGACAGCGTGCTTAATGCGAACCTCGCGAAAATGATTGAGCTGCAAGATGCCCAGTTTGGGTTCAGAGCTGGGTTGTCTACCGAGAGTGCCATTTTAAGTTTAAAGCATGCTGTCGGGTACTACACAACCAGAAGGACGCCGGTGTATGCCTGCTTCCTGGACCTCTCAAGGGCTTTTGATCGTGTGTCATACGACCTTCTGTGGGACAAGCTGGGAGGCGCGGGTGTGCCCGGGGAGTGCATCTCTCTCCTGAGGTATTGGTATGCAAACCAGAAAAACCATGTGAGGTGGGCGGGGGTCCTATCGGATGAGTACAAATTAGAATGTGGCGTTAGACAGGGGGGTTTGAGCTCCCCTCTACTGTTCAACATCTATGTTGACCAGCTGGTGGAGCGGCTCAGTAGCACACATGTCGGCTGTCACATTGATGACATTTGTTTTAACAATATTAGTTACGCAGACGATATGGTGCTGCTGAGCCCTTCCATAAGCGGACTGAGGAAACTGCTGTCTATTTGTGAGGAGTATGCGGAGGCGCATGGGTTACAATATAACTCTAAAAAGAGTGAAATTTTGGTATTTAAATCATGCAAACAACAGCCAACCCATGTGCCTCCTGTATTTCTTAATGGAATGGCCCTAAAGCAGGTTCAAGCCGTGAAATACTTAGGTCACATTGTGACAAGTGATCTTAGGGACGACGAGGATGTCGAGAGGGAGCGCAGGGCTCTGGCGGTGAGGGCTAATATGCTCGCACGCAGGTTCGCACGATGCACGACAGAGGTGAAGGTTACGTTATTCAAAGCGTTTTGCCAGTCCTTCTACTCGGGCGGCCTGTGGGTGAGATATACGCAGCGAGCTTACAGAGCCCTGCGCACTCAGTACAATGATGCGTTCAGAGTGTTGTTGGGTCTGCCGTGGCGGTGCAGTGCATCCGGGATGTTTGCTGATGCTCGCACTGATGGTTTCCAGGCCATCATGCGCAAAAAAGCAGCTTCCCTGCTGGCCCGTATACGGAATAGCAACAACGGCATTCTGAACGCAATAGCTGTGCGATTTGACTGTCCCCTTCAAACACACTGGATACAGTCGTGTGTGGGAGTGGCAAGTCACAGCAAATAACGGCTTTATTGGCCGTTGTTTTCTGTGAATTGTACTTTTAAAGACTGTTGTTTTAAATTATAATTGTCAATAAGCCAACTATATGGGTCTATGCCACCCGAAATAAAGTTTTATTATTATTATTATTAATACACAGTTTACATGCTTATTATAGGCGTAGTTTCTTTAACCGTAAATCACCTCGACGCGCTACCAACTGGCGTCACCCATACGGCCTATAAAATGGCGCCCAACGTGGGGCCGTGTTCAAATGAAAAGCGGTTAAAAATATTTTTCGTGTAAAACTGTGCTTGCGTATAACAGCGTCTGTGAAAAGACTCGGAAAACAGTGTGTGAGTGTCGAAAACAGTGACTTTCTCGGGTTTTCTCGTGCGACGTATATCTACGCCCACGTGCCCATTACATTCGTTACGTTTTGTGCACACAACAACAATTATAAAGAACTTTAGCCTAAATAGTGATCATACAGTGGATTCAATGTAACGAATTAGTTATTTCACGATATATTCGTTCTAGTGCCTATAGACTTCCTAGAACAGTCGTGCACCTAATTCGAAATCCATCGGACATTTTGTGAAACGTTCTCGAACACGTGTTTACAGTGCTTGCATTATACGAACTTTGGTGTTACGTTTAGTCATCCTAGGTTTTAGTGCTTTAGTTTAAGTACATAGGATAGTCGTATTGCTATAGTATAGCGCGCCAAATTAACGATGCGACGTTGTCCGATAGCGTCATCCCACGCGCCCTCTCTTTTCCTCCGGGTTGTCGCCGCTCGCACAGGATAGCCGCGCGCGCCGCACAAGTTAGTAATCCATGAGACTCCGTAGAGTAGACGCGCGCGTATCCTCGGCGACCGGCGCCGACGCGTCTGCTGTATGTGCCATGAAATTGTGTAACGTACTGTGTCTCCATTAATTATAGGAGTTGGATCGTATCGTTGCCCTTTTATTTCGTCCCACATCACCCTATAACTGGCCCCGAACGTGGAGCTGTAACTGGGTCCCAACTGGAGCCGGACATCAGCTCCAAACCGGCGCATAGCGTGGGACAGTACATCCACACCCGCTATAAAACTGGCGCCCCAACGTGAATCAGAACATTCAAAACCTATAACGTTGTTATTCCACTGAAGAGTCAGTTTAAGTGTGCGTTTCAAACTCGACTTTCGTATCCAGTGAGCAGTTTAGGTAACTCCGGTAAGAACCTATAACGTTGTTATCCCACTGAGAAGTCAGTTAGACTTTCATATCCAGTGAGCCGTTTAGGTAACTCCGGTAAGAACCTATAACGTTGTTATCCCACTGAGAAGTCAGTTAGTGAATGTGTGCGTCTTCATACTCGACTTTCGTATCCAGTGAGCAGTTTAGGTAACTCCGGTAAGACCGTATAGACTATTTTCAAGTGTATTACGATAATTACGAACAATTTCATTGTTTCATGGTGTGAACGTAGACTAATCAGAGACAAAGTGACGTTTTAAACTGTGAATTTAAATAACTAAGTAATTGTGGTGTGTAACAGTACCCTGTTATGTACCTACTTAGTAACTCATTTTCATAAAGTCAGTGCAATTAAAGTAATATTATTCGTTCATGAACAATGTTTACGTCATTTCATAAGTGAAATTCGCGTAAGTGGACTTCTAATAAAACAAGTACCTACCTAGTGTCTTATGTATGTACCTACTTACAACCGTTTTTGCCGCGAAAAGTTATGTGCGCGCGCCTCGCTTCTTACCTTATTTGGTCATATTGCGAACCAAGTGAGCGCTCGCTAGGTACCTACTGTTGTTAGTGTATTTGATTTGTGAAGTCGTAAGATTATTATTGTCTTGTGCGCGTTCTATCGACATTCGGACAATATTTGGACAATTTTTATTTTTTTTGAACATTTTAAAAGTTTACGAAGATTATTTTGATGATTTTATTATTAAACGAGTTTGACTTTCGAGTTACTATTACGCATGGACAGTGCTAATAAGTGAACTTTTATTCGTTCTCGGAATTTTTGGTCAGCGGACTGTTTTAAAAGTTTCGTTCTGTGAATACCTACCTACCTAATGGTTATTACGCGTTCGCGTGCGAGTAGTTTAACCCTAGAAAGATAACGTGCGCCTCAGAGGCGCCCGCAAAATACATATTTCGCTGCAATTTTTTTACCGACGCGTGTACAAGCTTGTGTTTCCTAGCCAATTCAGTCGTTGGTCAACACTTCCAAGAGACGGCTGCTACTGTTCGGTAAGTACCATAGTTTTGCTGTTAGAGCAATGTGTTGCGCTCGGGAGGCGCATGTTTATCTTTTGTGTAACTTTTGCCACTTTCATAGTGAATTTGTTTTTGTTATTTTTACTAATGTAAGGTAAGTAATAAGGGTTGGTTTTTTTTATTGTGAATACTTATTGCCATCAATTGTTTTTAGGAGTGTTTTAACACTGTGTCCAGCAGAAGAGTGTTGGATAAAAGAGGAATTGTTTCTTTATTGACTGAAGAAGACGAAGGCGCTGATGAGGGCAGTGACAGTGAGATCGAAGACCATGTCAATGACTAATGTTGCTGGCCAAGAAGGAGTGATGATCTATGAAAATTCGAAGGATACTTCATCGCAGAATGTCACTGAAAATACTGGACATGACCAACGCATAGTGATTCCGCCTAATGATGTGGTCAGGGGCAAGAATAGGCATGTTTGGTCTACTGCTAAAGGACAAAATACCAGAAAAACGTCTGCAATCAATATAGTTCATTCAAATTGTGCCTAGTTGCATGTGTCGAAATATTTTTGCACCGTGTTTGAAAACTAGGTTGGAAATTCCTACTTTATCAAGACGCTTGAAAGAAAGTATTGAATATCCCCCCACAAAGTAACAAAAAGATTTCTGAAGAACCTGATGAGGAACCACTAACTGAAATTCGACGGTACTGTCGCTTATGTACCAAAAAAAAGAAAAGAATTATTCAAAATACCGTCCATAAAACGTAAAAAGACATTGTGCGGAGAACTTAAAAAAGTTGTTTGCAAGAATAGTCTTTATCCGTTGATTATTCCAGTATTTTTTTTTTAATTCGAGACTGATTATATTATATTTAATTAGTTAATAAGAAAAAACACTATAAAAGTTGTATATTTTTTAAAATTTCTGTCTAAGTACAGAAGACTTCTAATTTTTGTTCATTTTTGTTAAGGGTTTAAAAAGTCCTACAAATTTTAATATTTTAAATAAAAAATAACGATAATACGTATGTATTTTATTTATTTATTAATAATTCAGCAATTTACAGTAGTAAATGAAACAAAAATATTTGACATTTATCAAAAAAATCGGCTATTTCAACGATGCGCCTCTGAGGCGCATGTTTATCTTTTCAGTACAAAAAAATAACGTTATCCTTCTAGGGTTAAGTCGGAGTGATAATACTACGCAAATGAATCCTCCGCCAATGCCTGAGCTGGACTTAAGTCCGCCAGGCGATGCTGCCGCGATGTTGGAGAGCATGCAGGCACCCCATGCGGGGAATGCCGCTGCTACTGCTGAACGACTCTTCGAGCATCCATCTGCGTCCGCGCCTCTGCTGGTGCCTGCGCCTGCGCCTGCACCTGTTCCCGCAGGGTCAGTGACCCTGACCAACGAGCAGTTCGAGTTACTGATGAGTAGGTTTCTGCGCGATCCTGTGAGTACACCATCTTATTCTGGAAATTTTGCGAAATGCACTTCACGCTTTGACGGAGATAAATCAAGCGACGTCCATACTTTTATCGACGCTATTGTAACCTATAAAGAATGCGTCAGTATGGAAGATCATATCGCTCTCAGGGGCCTACCTACCTTATTAACTGGCTTAGCAGCAAAATGGTGGCTAGGAGTAAAGGCCACTGTACATACATGGAAAGACGCGTTGGATCTCCTGCTACAAACGTTTGGCCCGCGTTTGCCTCCACATAAGTTGTACAGACAGATATTTAGCAGAGAACAGGGCAATAATGAGTCGACAGACGCCTTCGTCTGCCATTTGCGGAGCCTGTTTGCACGGTTGCCGCCTAACAGTTTGAGTGAGGAAGTACAGCTAGACATGACATACGGTTTATTGTTGCGACGTATAAGGGAGAAGGTGCCTCGTACGACGTTTTGTACTTTCGGCGAATTACTAACGGAAGCTCGCCGAGTTGAGGACCTTACGGATGAGAGTCGTCAGGTGGTCAATAATAGGCCGTCAGTATCATCCGCCCCTACAGTAAATACTGTTCAGTCGACACCGCCTGCTGCTACTGTTCCTACGTCTACTGCTCCTGTAGAAAGCAAACGACGTCCTCACTGCATTTATTGTAAACAATTCGGTCATCTGAAGGATAACTGCCGGCGATTGGCCGCCAGGCAGTCTACGGCCCCTACGACGGATGGAGACCGGCGACCTGTTTCGTCCGGCATTACGCCGCCCAGTATTACGTGTTTTGGGTGCGGTACCCCTGGTGTAGTGCGGTCTAAATGTCCAAAGTGTACTAGTGTTGTGCCTAAATCTGAAAATGTGTCGTTACAGTCGGTTAACTGTAATCAAGTTATAGATTCTCGTGTGCGTCCAATAGTAGATGTAAATATTTGTGGTGTTCAAGGAAAATTCCTTTTAGATACGGGTGCTAGGCACTCTATTGGCAGTGTTAGCCTACGTAAATTGTTAGATTTAAACAACTTTTGTTATGATAATGTGTTTTTAGAACTTAAGTTTGCTGATGGTCGCATTAGCGCCCAGTTTGTTGATGTAGCAGTTGTCAATGTCACAGCGTTAGGGATGACGCTTCCGGTCAAATTCGTAATGTTACCCAACTCCACAGAGAGTCTTTTGGGGATGAATTTTATTCAGGACTTTGGCATGATAGTAGACTTTAATTCGGGAACTTATTCAAGTAAAGGTAATCGCACACCTAGGCCGTTAAATTGCGAGGGTGGCTCGCCACCTCAACAGCTGTGTAGCTCATCTGTGGGTCTTCGCAATGACGAGGGCGCTCGTCTTGAACCGGTTCACCGGGATAGACTGTCCAACCTCCTGATGGTCAATGAGGACATCTTTCAGCCGGGGGGAGGACCAACGAGCTTTGCTGTTCATCGGATTGATACAGGTGATGCAGTTCCTATTTCAAGTCCACCTTATAGGGTTTCGCCAGTCAAAAAAGAGATCATTCGCCAGCAGTTGGATAAGATGTTGGAGGAGGAGGTGATTGAGGATGCAGAGTCAGAGTGGGCGTCACCAGTCGTTCTAGTGCCAAAGAAGAACGGCGAGGTAAGGTTTTGCGTCGACTACAGGAAACTGAATAGTGTGACCCGAGCTGACAAGTACCCGCTTCCAGTCATCGACGAGCTTCTCCAATCCACTAAGCCGAATAGTGTGATGTCAACTGTTTATTTAAAGGCATGTTACTGGCAGATAAATGTAGCTCCTGAGGATAAGCACAAAACCGCGTTTACAACGCCGTTTGGAACTTTCCAATTTCGAAGGATGCCGTTCGGACTTCGAAACGCTCCGTCGACGTTCCAACGATTGATAGATAGGTTTAGGTCAGGGTTGAAGGACGTATGCGTACTGGCTTATTTGGATGATCTTCTGGTGATTTCATCAGATCCAGTATCCCACGTACAGGATCTTCAACAGGTGTTCGACCGTTTACGCCTTTTTAACCTTACAGCA
This sequence comes from Sesamia nonagrioides, assembly GCA_017933935.1. NCBI lineage: Eukaryota > Metazoa > Arthropoda > Insecta > Lepidoptera > Noctuidae > Sesamia > Sesamia nonagrioides. The sequence goes on from JADWQK010002505.1 coordinate 11,736, forward strand.
AACCGTGAAAAATGTGTGTTTGCTAGGGACACGGTTACTTACCTGGGCCACGTTATTTCTGCACGTGGCATCGAACCAGATCCCACGAAGGTTGAAGCTGTGATGGAGATGGAGCCTCCAAACAACCTGAAACAACTTAAGACCTTTTTACAAACCTGCTCTTGGTTTCGGAAATTTATTCCGAACTTCTCAGAAGTTGCTCGCTCCCTTACCAGTCTTACCAAAAAGACTGCACGTTGGCACTGGGGGAGACAGAACAACGAGCTTTTGAGGATTTAAAGTCCCGACTTTCCACAAGTCCTATCCTCATTCAACCGAATTTTGAGGAGCCCTTCATCATTCGAACCGATGCCAGTGGTTACGCCTTAGGGGCTGTACTTCTGCAGGGTCCAACACCCCGAGAGGAGAGGCCTATAGAGTATGCCAGCAGGCTACTGTTACCTGCAGAACGTAACTACCACACCACAGAGCGCGAGGCTTTAGCCGTGGTTTGGGCATTAGATAAGTTCAGGGGATATATAGAAGGAGCCAGAATTCGAGTTGCTACTGATCACCAGCCTTTGAAATGGCTTTTGTCTTTAAAGACACCTAGTGGTCGTCTGGCTCGTTGGGCCATGAAGATTCAGTCTTTCAACCTGGACATTGAATACACGCCAGGTAAAGTCAACATAGTAGCCGATACTATGAGTCGTCCGGTGGCGGACGACCTCAGATGGGAATCAGATGGTGATCCTTGTAGCATCTGTCCCGTCGTCATAGATCTACCTCGCAGGGGACCAGACGAGATTCGTGCTGCTCAGCTCGAAGATCCCGAGGTAAGTAAGATAATTAGAGATTTTGAGGACGTATCTAGTCCCGATGCTGCCGTCCGATGGGCAGATAGAGGTTATTACCTTTCTCAGGGGGTTCTATATCGTTCAAATCCGGAGACAGAATCCGAGGAGCCACAGCTTGTCATACCAGAATCCTTACGCGCGGAACTCATGAAGGAGTTGCATGACGCGCCTACTGCTGGTCATCTGGGCTTGGAGCGAACCCTTCAAAAGGTCAAAGAGAGGTATTATTTCAAAAATATGAGAGCCTATGTCGCGAAATATATCAAATGCTGCGAGAAATGTCAGAAATACAAAGCGACTAATTTGAAGCCTGCAGGCTTGTTGCAGACAGTACAGCAGCAGCGCTTCGAGGTTTTTTTTTATAAATTATAAACAAGCGCTTGACCGCAATCCCGCCTGATGGTAAGCAGTGATGCGATCATTGATGGTAAAGCGCGCTAGTTTATTAAGAGCCTATTCACTCTAGCCTTGAAGACACTCAAATTGTAATGCGACGGAAACACCGTCGCCGGCAAATTGTTCCAGTCCCTCGATGTACGCGGTATAAAAGAGGAAGCGAAACGCTTCGTCCGGGTCGCAGTGGTATCAACAACGTAAGGGTGGAAACTCGCCGTACGACGGGTCGTCCGATGGTGGAACGGTGATGGGGAATTAAATCATGCAATTCCCTTGCACACTCACCAGAATGCAACCTATAGAAGACCGAAAGGCTGGCTACTCTACGCCTGTGCTCCAGGCTTTGGAGACCGTTTCGAGTTAAGTCTGGGTCGCCAATCAGGCTCTTCGCACGCCTCTCCACTGAATCCAAAGTATCCAGGTGACATTCCGCAGCACCAGCCCAAATGTGGCTGCAGTACTCCACACAGGAGCGGACCTGTGCTTTGTACAACATTAGAAGCTGCCCCGGTGTGAAGTACCGCCGGACCTTTGCGATAACGCCAAGTTTTCTAGCAGCCACCCTGGCCTTGGATTCAATGAACCGCCCAAAGTTAAGGTTCGAGGAAATCTCTACTCCCAAAAGCTGAAGGCGGTTGGTGCACTCCAAGGATACATTCTGGAAAGTAGGAGCCAAGGTGAACGGGCTCCTTTTGGCGGTGAAAAGACACGCCTGTGTTTTGACGGCATTGAATGCTACAAGATTGGCTTTGCCCCATTCGGAGACTGCCTGTAGTGCAGCACTCGTACGCTCTACCATAGCCTCTCTTTCGGACCAGATTGCTCCCTTACTAGCCTGAGCTTCCGGCAGATATCTCTCCACAACTGTGCTGTCATCTGCATACCCATAGATACCGGGCATCAGCAGATCATTAATATGCAGCAGGAACAGAGTTGCAGAGAGAACAGACCCCTGAGGAACACCGGCATTAGTTGACATGGGCTCCGATGAGCATCCGTCGACAACAACTCGGAGGGACCGTTCAGTCAGGATGATTTTAGCGATTCAGGGAGGTTTTAGCGATGGACCTATTTGGACCGCTCCCGGCGTGATCCAACGGGGAGAAGTGGGTTTTCCTCGTGGAGGATACCGCTAGTCGTTGGGTAGAGGTTTTTGCCATGAAGGATTCAACGGCTGAATCCTGCGCCAAGGTCCTTGTCGAGGAAGTTTTCATGCGCTATGGGGTACCTCGTCGCATCATATCAGACAACGGGTCTCAGTTTGTATCAGCCGTAATGCAAAAGGCTTTGTTTGTATTAGGTGTGTCTCAGTCGTTAATTCCCGTATATCATCCAGAAGCCAATCCGGCGGAGCGGAAGAACCGCGAGCTGAAACAGTTGCTCGCCATTCTCGTGGAAGAGGAACACACTAGCTGGCCAGTTGTATTGCCCATGGTTCGTTTCGCTATCAATAGCGCTCATAATCAAGGAACTGGCCATACGGCTGCTTTCCTGACGTTTGGGCGGGAGTTGCGGTCTCCGATGGCCGTCCACACCGACCTTCGTGGGATCGTTTCGCAGGCAAACTTTGTTCCGCAAATCACGCCCTATCTAGGTCAGTTTGCACGTGTCCTGCACGACGTAAAACGTCACGTCGAGGAGCAGCAAGACAAACGCAAGGAGGCCGGTGATAAGAAGCGCCGTTCTGTCGTTGCATTTAGGGTGGGTGATCCCGTCCTTGTGGAGACTCACTTTTTGAGCAATTCTTATAGACGCTTCACTAGTAAATTCGCCCCACGTAGGGAAGGACCTTATGTGGTCAAAGAGGTAGTGAGTCCCACCTCTTATGTAGTTGCGGATAGTAAGGGGGTTATAAAAGGGAAGTATCATGCCAATGCCCTGACTCCTTATTCAGGAACCTCTCCGGTGATAGTTCACCAACGCCGTCGTGGCAGACCAGCCAAGTCACAGCCGGGTCGTTCTAGTGACTTGAAGGGGGAGGGTATAGCGCGCCAAATTAACGATGCGACGTTGTCCGATAGCGTCATCCCACGCGCCTTCTCTTTTCCTCCGGGTTGTCGCCGCTCGCACAGGATAGCCGCGCGCGCCGCACAAGTTAGTAATCCATGAGACTCCGTAGAGTAGACGCGCGCGTATCCTCGGCGACCGGCGCCGACGCGTCTGCTGTATGTGCCATGAAATTGTGTAACGTACTGTGTCTCCATTAATTATAGGGGTTGGATCGTATCGTTGCCCTTTTATTTCGTCCCACATCACCCTATAACTGTTCCCGAACGTGGAGCTGTAACTGGGTCCCAACAGGAGCCGGACATCAGCTCCAAACCGGCGCATAGCGTGGGACAGTACATCCACACCCGCTATAATAGGTCGTAATCCTGTGAACATTAGTGCAAAGAGTTGGTTTTATAATAATAATAATAATAATAATAATTCATTTATTTCGGATTATTCCATATTTGTTAGTACAATTTTGAACTTATAAACTAGTGTTAGTAATGCAAAAAATATTACAAAGTTAAATTTTTATCAGTATGTGGCGGATCGAGTGGAGTCCCGGATGATGGTGGAAAATCGCTATAAGACTGCGTGCAGTCTTATCCAGCGAGACAGCATCGGAGAGTCCCATCGGTCCACCAACGCACGCAGGATAATATTGGGACTATCGCGCGTGCGGCGTAAAATAGAAGCGCACCGTTTGCGCATGATGGCCGCAAAGCCGTCCGTATCAGCCTCCGCAAACATTGCCGAGGCGCTGCAGTAGCGCGGCAGTCCCATCAGCACCCGGAACGCATTATTATATTGAATGCGCAGATCGCTGTATGTGCGCTGCGTAAAGTTAACCCACAGACAGCAGGTGTAAAAGGACTGACAGTACGCTTTAAATAGCGCAACTTTGACAGTCCCCGTGCACCGTGCAAACCTGCGGGCCAACATGTTGCATCGGACAGACAGCGACCTGCGTTCCCTCTCTATATCAACACCGTCCTTAAGGTTGTCGGTGACCCAGTGGCCCAAATACTTAAATTGTTCGACTATTTTTAGCGCTGTACCACATAAAGTGAAATTTGGAACAAATGTGTATCTCCTGTTGTCAGGTCTGAAAATCATAATTTCACTTTTGTTTGCATTGTATTTGAGCCCATGAGCCACCGCGTAGGACTCACAAATTTTCAAAAGCCTTCGTAAGGCTCCAATCGATGGGCTCAACAGCACCATGTCATCTGCGTAACTGATGTTATTAACGCACACTCCGTCTATATGACACCCAACACCGGTGCTGCTGAGCTCATCGATTAGACGATTGACGTACAGATTAAAGAACGTAGGTGAGGTCAGTCCTCCCTGCCTCACCCCGCACTCCAGTCTGTACTCCTCTGAGAAAGAACTTGCCCATCTTACATAATTCTTTTGGTTTTTATACCAATGCATGAATAGTCGCACAACCTCCCCGTGTAGACAAGTCATCCCTCAATTTACTCCACAGAATATCGTACGATACCAGATCGAAGGCCCTCGATAAATCAAGATAGCACGCATATACTGGGGTCCTTCTGCTCGTGTAATACTGCACAGTCTGCTTGAGGCAGAGGATAGCACTCTCGGTGGAATGGCCAGGCCTGAAGCCAAACTGTGCGTCGTTTAATGAGACGTGTTTATCCAGGTGCTGACCAAGCAGACTGTCCAGCACTTTAGCAATCACTGTAGCCAGAGAGATCGGTCTATAGTTATTAACATCTGATGTATCACCAGTTTTATTTTTGATGATAGGCACAACTATTGTACGCATTAGATTGTCGGGCAAGTGCGAATGACCCAAACAAAGAGTAAAAAACATTGACAACACTCTCGGTAAGTGTACACCTGCGTGCTGCAAGTGCTCAATGCTAAGGCTGTCGTGACCAGGGGATTTACCCCTCACCATGCCCTTAATCACGGCACCTACTTGCTTCGCAGTAAAACAAACACTACGCTCACCACCTTCCTCAGCATCGAGCACCTGCTGAGCTGGCCCCAGAGGAGAATCTACCCTGAAATGGTGGGAGAACATAGTGGCGATCTCACTGGGCTTATGCAAACCCGCCACGCTGACGGGAAGACCCGGTTTATGACTCATTTTATTGGTGTTCTTCCAAAACAGCCCAAATTTCTTTTTAGAGTGAAGTTCAGCCATAATGTCCATCTTTATCTGTTGTTCATTATTTTGACACCATTTTAATTTAGTTTTAAAAGCTCGCCTAGACTCGCACATATCTTTATAAAGACTGCCAGCCCTGGGCTTACCCCCAAAAAACCATGCCTGAAAACATAACCGGGCCCTCCCATGAGCGCCCCGGACATGCCTATTCCACCCTGTAATGTATTTACCTCCACGCTTTTTCACAACATCATAACTACATAAAGCTGCCTCTGACAGAATAGAAATAATCTCGTTATACATGATATCCAATATGATTTTATGACTTTTATCACAACACATTTTATCGGAACAGTTCCTTAGTTCTGAAGGAAAATCAAATTCACGTAGTTTAGAGTGACAAATGCTATTAAATTTCGCTATTTGAGTCGTGTCACGTTCACCCCAAACTATTCTATTCACACTCGCAGTAGGTCTATAAATACTAGATTTAATTAAGTTAAAATTACATAGTATAGATACAGGGTAGTGATCAGACCAAAAGGTATCATATAACACAGAGGCCGCGGACACAGAGTGCCGTGCAGCACTAGTCAGAATACAGTGATCGAGCCAGCGCCGACATCCATGCGCATCACTGACAAACGTATAACTGTCCGGCGGCATTAGTTCTAAATCTACACAAGACCACGATTGTTCCGCACAAAAAGTTAAGAGTTCAGTAGCAAATGACTCACCGGGATGCGCGTTGTAGTCACCTAACATAAACACTGACTCCACACTGAGACTGTCAATTATAGCTGTCATTTCACTGAGACACTCTGTGAATTCCACTAAATTATCATTACATTCAGTAGGCATGTATACAGAAAATATCAAAATAGATCGATCACTCAGCTCGATTTTCATCGCAGCGAGACGCACACTACTACACTTCACTACTGATACCGTTGGAAACGCAGCCTTCCTCCACAGCAGAGCAACTCCACCATGGGGCCTGCCGCGTAAGACCCCTGCCGCAGTATCTACTGCAGAAGTACCCGTGCAGGCGAAGTCGTTGTCTATGGTGGCCAGGTACCCAAGGTCATGCTGCATAAGCCACGTTTCTTGCAGCGCCACAACATCCGCCGAATGACAGAGCTTTCGCACACATTCCACTGATCTCATCACATTTTTGCAATTAAAACTTATGAGTTTGACGTTGTTCATAGATTAGATTTGCCAATGTTCTCGCCAGTCACACGGACATCGTCCGTAGTACGTCTTAGTATGTTTATAAATCGACGATAAGCCACTCCTTTGGGCCAGAAGTCATCACTCAGGAAAGTTAGTAACGCGTGTTTGGGTACGAATATTTTGTATGATTCGTAGTCCTTCGCTAACTTCATCTCCATTTTTTCAATTTTAACATCAATGTTAGCCTTCTTAATAATATAGGTACGTATGTCACACACTGACACGCCCTTCGCCACATTGTATATGTACATAGGAACTTTTGTTTCCGCGGGCATAAAATTACTTCCAGGCTCAGGAATCGCTTTTCCCCGCTTCCCAACGAAACGATTTCGTAATCTTTTGTTTTGGACACGAACCCACTGGTCACTCGGAGGCTGTGTTTTCCACTTTCCTTCTTTAACAATATCGGCCAACGATTTTTGCTTTGACGTGATAAGTTCGGTTTCTTTTTTGTTGACTGTATGTCCCACTACCGAGTCAGGTGTTGGTGGTGGCGCTGTTACGTCCGCCACACAGTGCACCGGTGGTGGCGGGGGGTCGGCCGCGATCAACTGTTCAATACGATGCGTCATCGTACCCGTACTGAGTATTTTAACGATCGGATCATCTTGTATATTTTGCGGCGATGATTTACTACTACCCCCCGATGTTCGATTCTCAGCACTATTTGGAATACTAAATTTTGGTGTTGATTCTGATGTTTTATGTTGTTCATTGCATTCACTAACACTTTCGTTGCAGTCTAACGGCAATCCCCTGGGGCCACTATCACACTCGTAGCTTGAGAGTCTAGCAGAATAAGCACCTCTTCTTGGATTGACATTACGCCATCCTGTTGACAGCTGCTGTACCTCGCTTTTCAGCTGGTCTATCTGCCTAACTGTAGCATAGTCCTCCTTCATCATGTCGACATCTTGGCGTAGCTTAACTATGTCTTTTAAAAGCCTCGTTACGTCGACATGGTCAAACAGTACCGGTGGTAACTTCTCCAGATCACGGGCAACGAAGACAGGGATATCCTCGGAATCGGTATCGCGGATTACACAAATTATGTCTTCTATATCTCGAACATTTTTCCCTGCTTTTCTCCGCGTTATCTTACGTTTTGTTGTCGGCAAGGATTCAAATAACAACTTTTTAGCCGTTACAATATCACTTTCAGTGAAAGCGGTCGCCCAAATTCTGCTGATACTTTCATCGTCCATCACAGATATTTTATTATGAACGAAGGCTAAAACTTCGTTAATCACCACATTGCAGTTTGCACATTTAACCACAGAGAACATTTTAATTCCTTTTTTTTTCACACGAAGTACCGTCACAACGCCCAACACCGTGAGATGCGCGCGCGCGACTGACGCTCTACTGACTGACTATAATGACGCTTCGTGCGGATTAACTTTATAGTGTGTGTATTCAGGTTAGCTAAGACACCTAGAACATTGATTCGCGTCGAACGTTAGGTTAAAATTATAGTCGTATTGTTTCGTAGGCATTTTAAGTTTAAAACATTCGCGTAAGTGTACGAATGTTGCTTACGTACTTACATACGCGTTGTGTATGATTTATGAACGTTGTCGAACTCGAGTGAGGAACTTGGTTGCGTAGGTATACTATTATCTATTTGTGGTGCCGGAACACTGATTATAGTGCAGAAAAGACATGGTGCTAACACGATCGCGTAATAATAGTGCTTCACGTGCTACGCAGCAGCCTGTAGACACGCATCCTACGGCTGGTGAGCAGTCAGATGGTACGATGCCGTCTACTTCAGATGGACACGCATTGTTCGTTGACGTGCGATCGTCGACGCCGCCGCTGGCTGGACCTCCGTCCGCCGGCGCCTTGGCCCCATCACCACCTCCGCTGTATGGGCGTGAGCTGCCTGGCTACTCGCAGATGCCACAGCATGGGCATGCTTCGCCTGGAGCCACACCGCAGGAACCGATGCCTGCACCTATGGTTATGACGGACCAACAACTTATATTCCTCTTGCAAGCTTTACGGTCGCAGCCGCCTACCTAGGGCGCGCAGCTACCACCGACGACGACTGTGAGTACAAACCTTGCTATGTAATGGCCTTCGTGGATGCTGTGCAGATTTATAAAGACTGTGTTGGTGTTCACGACGATATGGCTTTAAGAGGCCTACCAATGCTGCTCACTAATTTTGCGGCTACCTGGTGGTAAGGCGTTAAACATTCCATCACAAGTTGGAAGGAGGCCATCCACTTGTTTCGCCAAACATTCGGTCCGCGCCTCCCACCTCATAGGTTATATAGAGAGATTTTTAGTCGAGAGCAAGGTGATGAACGGACAGATATCTTCGTGTGTAGGGTGAGAGCCCTAATCGCCCAACTACCGCTGCGCACGCTACCTGAAAATCCAGTACAGCTGGATATGGTGTACGGCTTGCTCCATAGGAGAATCCGAGAGAGGGTAACAAGGAGTGCCTTCACTTCATTCGACCAGCTGCTAGAACAGGCTCGGGTAGTGGAGGATATGCTCGAAGAAGTTAGGACCGCTGCGCCGACTAAACCCTCACCTTAATCTGCCGCCCTGCCGCTACCGCCATCGCATCTCACTAGACATGCTACATCTCCACCAGCTGTGGTGAATAAAGAAAAGACAGCCCTAAATAGGGTCAGACCTAGGTGCACATTCTGCAAGATGTTTGGACATATCAGAGATGATTGTCGTAAACTAGAAAATCGAAACAAGTCGAATGCTGAACCTGTCAAGAGCGAACCAGTTGCGACTCCATCGGAGCTGCGCCCGTCCGTAACGTGCTTCGGATGTGGTGCGCCCGGTGTGATACGGTCGAACTGCACGGTGTGCAAAGGGAAACGCACCGTATCGCCGACCACAATGTCTGCATTCCAGGCAGTTTCCGCAGACGAAAAAGTGATAAACCCGCGAGTGCGTCCTATTTTCAATGTGCAAGTGTTCGGTGCAGTAGGGATTGCATTACTAGACACCGGTGCTAAGCAATGTGTTTCCAGTGACAGTTTAACAAGACATTTGCGGGCTAATGGCCAAATATTTAATAGTTGTGTAACGGAACTAAGATTCGCGGACGGAACCCAACGTGTTCAAACTGTAGAAACGGCTGTTGTAAATGTAAAAGTGCAGGGAGTTGCAATAAGTACTCTCTTTATGGTCTTGCCAGGCGCGACTGATTCCTTACTAGGTATGAATTTTATAAAGGACGCTGGCATGATACTTGATTTCGAGAAGAATCGTTTCTCTTTACGTTCTACAGGTTTTCATGAGCTACAATACGAACGCGAGGATCGAGTTACGGTCAGTTCGACGATTAGTCTCCGCGAGTGCGAGGGCATTCTTCTGTCACCATCTGATAGGGACAAGTTAGCTGCACTATTGGAAACCAACAATGATATCTTCAGTGCAGGGGGAGGGCCTACACCGTTTGCTTTGCATAGAATAGACACAGGTAACGCCACGCCTATCGCAACGCCCCCTTATCGACTGAGTCCTGCTAAGAAGGAAAAAGTAAGAACTGAAATTGATAAAATGTTGGAACTGGAGATAATAGAAGAAGCTGAGTCAGAATGGGCTTTCCCAGTGGTGTTAGTGCCGAAGAAGAATGGTGAAACAAGATTTTGCGTAGACTATCGGAAATTAAACGCTGTCACCCGTACGGACAAATATCCGCTGCCATTAATCGATGAAATCCTATCTTCCACAAAGAGTAATTGTGTGATGTCCACCATCGATTTAAAATCTGGGTACTGGCAGGTGGAAGTAGCTCCAGAGGACAGACACAAGACTGCATTCGTCTCACCGTTCGGAACGTTTCAATTCAGGCGCATGCCATTTGGCTTAAAGAACTCGCCGGCGATATTCCAACGGCTGATGGATCGTTTTCGATCTGGACTTAAAGGCGAAACCGTTGTAGCATATTTAGATGACATCCTCGTAATTTCTGATAACCTGAGTGTGTGTTTGCCAGGGAAAGAGTTACGTATTTGGGGCATATTATTACGAACCAAGGTATTGAACCTGATCTGATGAAGGTCCAAGCAGTCGTGGAAATGATACATCCTGACAATATAATGGAACTAAAATGTTTTTTACAAACCTGTGCCTGGTTTAGAAAATTTATCCCGCAGTTCTCGGAAGTAGCCCAACCGTTGACCAACCTTACCAGAAAGGGTAAAGCCTGGCAATGGGGTGAGAAGGAGGTCACTGCTTTTAACGAGCTCAAGCGGAGACTCACAACGAGTCCTATTTTGCGGCAGCCAGACGTCGATCAACCTTTTATCCTGCGCACAGACGCCAGCGCTTATGCTGTAGGTGCAGTGCTCATGCAAGGTCCAGATCCGAAGTCTGAGCAACCAATTGAGTATGCTAGTAGGCTATTGTCGGCAGCCGAACGTAATTACTCCACCACGGAGCGAGAAGCTTTAGCTGTGGTGTGGGCTCTTGATAAGTTTCGTGGTTATCTTGAAGGAGCCCAAGTCCGTGTCGCAACGGATCATCAACCCCTAAAGTGGCTACTGTCCTTAAAAACACCCAGTGGCCGCCTGGCTCGATGGGCCCTGAAAATTCAAGCTTTTAATCTGGATGTGGAGTACACGCCTGGGAAAGTTAATGTAGTAGCAGATACGCTTAGTCGTCCCGTATGCCGTCCGTCGATGGATGATAACTCTGACTCTCCCTGCGATCTGTGCCCAGTCTCAGTAGATCTACCTCACCGTATCTCCGAAGAGCTTCGAGCAGCTCAACTCGAAGATCCTAAACTTAGGAAAATACTTACGGACTTTGAAGACGGTGATGCCACAACTCGGTGGACAGATCGAGGTATTACCTGTCAAACGGTGTATTGTTCCGTTTTGATCCAGATTCCGAATTTGAGGACCCCCAATTGGTAGTACCAGACTCTATGCGCACTGAGATCCTTAAGGAGCTCCATGATGCACCCACAGCCGGTCATTTGGGCCTGGAACGCACTTTAACGAAAATCAAGGAAAGATTCTATTTCCCAAATATGCGTCAGTACGTGGCAAAGTATCTCAAAGCTTGCGATCTTTGCCAAAAGTTATAAACCTACGAACCTTAAACCTGCTGGCCTGCTGCAGACTCCAATGGCCCAACAACGCTTCGAAGTTCTCGCCATGGATTTATTTAGTCCTTTGCCTGAGGGAAGCAATGGTGAGAAATGGATCTTCTTAGTTGAAGATACTGCGAGCAGATGGGTAGAGTTGTTTCCGTTGACCGAGGCCAACGCAGATTCGTCGGGCCGATCCCCGTTTCCAAGGTGGGCTCTGACCCACCTGGATCGGGAGGCGGCAAGGGAGGCCGCGTTCGTCCAGGACTGGCTTTGGCCACGTCCCGGCGTGGACGTCCTGGACGTGGACGCGGCGGCGGCCCGACTGAGGGGGTCATTGACCGAGGTGTGTAACGCCAGCATGCCTCGGTCGAGACGTCCGCCTCCCCGACGCGCCGTGTACTGGTGGTCGGAGGAGTTGGCGGAGCTGCGGGCCACCTGCGTGGCGGCACGGCGGGCCTTTACGCGATCGCGTCGGCGGCGCCGACGGGACCAGGCTGACGAGGACCGCCTCTACGCGAGGTACGTAGAGGCGAGGGCGGCCTTCAAGTCGGCCATCGGCGCCGCCAAGGACGCGGCGAGGGCCGAGCTGCTGGAGGGTCTCGACAACGACCCATTCGGGAGGCCATATAAGGCGGCGCGTAACAAACTGCGCCGCATTGGTCCCCCGGTTGCCGAGACCCTTGAACCAGCGCTCCTGGATGGGGTGGTGCGGTCCCTGTTTCCGCGCAGGGATCCGCACTTCACCCCACCAATGATGGGCCCGCCAAGGGGAGCGGTTCTACCGGAGGAGGAAGCTCCTCCTCCTCCGGTCTCAGAGGAGGAATTTGGCGCGGCGACTCTTCGTCTCCGCGCCAAAAAGACGGCTCCCGGCCCGGATGGTGTCCCCGCACGGGTGGTGGCCATCGCGGCCACCGAAATGGAGGGCAGGTTTCGGGACCTCTTCAGCGCGTGCTTCGCGTCGGGGAGGTTCCCGAAACCATGGCGGGAAGGCCAACTGTGCCTCCTCCGGAAGGAAGGGCGGCCGGCGGACTCCCCCTCGGCTTACCGGCCCATCGTTTTGCTCGATGAGGTCGGTAAAATGTTCGAGGGGATTATCGCCGGCCGTCTCAAGCGGCATCTGCGGAGCGTGGGACCGGACCTGTCGGACGCCCAGTTCGGATTTCGTGCTGGTCGTTCGACAGTGGACGCCCTGGCCCGTCTAAAGGGCCAGGTGACAGAGGCGGTGGGAGTGGGGGATGGAGTGTTGGCTGTGTCATTCGACATTGCCAACGCCTTCAATTCCGTCCCCCACTCTACCATTCTGGAAGCGCTCCGGTTCCACGGAGTGCCCCTGTACTTGCGGGGCCTCCTGGCCAGCTACTTGGAGGACCGTGCTGTCCTCCTCGTAGACGGGGCTGGCCAGCTCCGTCGATACGCTGTCGGAGCCGGCGTTCCGCAGGGGTCCGTTCTAGGGCCTCTTCTGTGGAACGTCGGTTATGACTGGCTCCTGCGGGGAACCCTCCTTCGAGGCACGAGTGTCATCTGCTATGCAGATGACACTCTCCTCACTTCCCGCGGGAGCACCTTCCGGGAGGCGGCCAGTTTGGCGTCGGCGGGCGGATCCTTAGTGGCGGGAAGGATCCGCCGCCTGGGCTTGAGGGTGGCGCTGCACAAAACAGAGGCCGTGTTCTTTCACGGCCCCCGGCAGCGCCCCCCGCCTGACGCCCACATTTATGTGGAGGGGGTGAGGGTCGGGGTTGAGGCCCAGATGAAATATCTGGGCCTCATCTTAGACAGCAGGTGGCGCTTCGGCCCGCACTTTAGCGGGCTGTCGTCGCGCCTGCTGAAGGCTGCGGGAGCCCTCTCATGGCTGATGCCAAACTTGGGAGGGCCCAGCATGCGGTGCCGGCGTCTATACGCCGGCATACTGCGGAGTATGGCCCTTTATGGGGCCCCGATTTGGGCGGACTCCCTCCATAGGAGGGAGAACCTCACCGCCCTTCGGTCGCCCCAAAGGGCCATCGCCCAGCGGGCATCGCGGGCCTACCGCACGGTGGGCTTCGCAGCGGCGTGCGCTCTGGCGGGCACCCGCCTTGGGAGCTCGAGGCGTGGGTGCTCGCCAGAGTGTACGAGTGGACGGCGGGGCGCAGGGCGCTGGGCGAGCGTCCGGCCCCAGAAGTGAGGGAGGCCGTCCGGCGGGAGGCTAGGGTCGCTCTTGTCCAGCAGTGGACGCAGGACCTCGCCTCCGCCGTCTTCGGCCGCCGTACCCTCGACGCCATCGGGCCGGTCCTGGAGGACTGGCTCGACAGGCGTCACGGGTTCCTCTCCTTCCGTCTGGTACAGGTACTCTCCGGTCACGGCTGCTTCGGCAGGTACCTGCACCGGATAGGACGAGAGGAGACACCGTCGTGCCACGGTTGTGGCGCGGCGGAGGACACGGCGGAACACACCCTCGCGGTGTGCCCGTCGTGAGCCGTGCCGCGCCGCGATCTTGTCACGGCGGTTGGAGGGGACCTCTCGCTGCCCGCCATCGTCAGAGAGATGGTGGGGAGCGAGGAAGCTTGGGTGGCGATGGCCTCCTTCTGCGAGGTCGTGATGTCGCAGAAGGAGGCAGCGGAGCGCGAGCGGGAAGAGGATCCCCTCGCTCCGGCACTCCGCAGGCGGCGTAGGGGGAGGAGAAGGCGGGATTTCGCCCGCTTTCTCCCTCCCTGAGGTGAGCGGCGGGCGTGAGGCCGACGCCCGCCTTACATCGCTCACCATGCGGGAGCCACGGCCCCTCCCTAGGAGGGGCAATTGAGGGCCCGCCTTACTAGGCGGGTTTCGCCGGCGGGGGAGAGGTAGCTCAGGCTGCGCTAGTTTCCCACTCCCCCGCCACTATGGCGATGCCGGAGTGCCGCTGTGGGTTTAGTGGGTATTCCCGGCTTCGGCTGGGCGAGTCCCACACACGCCCTTCGGGGTAAGGTGCGTAAATGCATTCCCACAGCGTCAACAAAAAAAAAAAAGGCCAACGCAGATACTTGCGCTAAGGTACTCATTGAGGAAGTTTTTATGAGATATGGGTTTCCTCGTAGAGTTATCTCCGATAACGGAACCCAATTCGTATCAGCGGTGATGCAAAAAGCAATGCATGTTCTAGGCGTTCTTCAAAATCTAATCCCAGTATATCATCCCGAGGCCAATCCCGCCGAACGGAAAAACCGCGAGATGAAACAGATGTTGGCGATCCTGATAGATCGAGAGCATCGTCGATGGCCGGAAGTATTGCCTGCGGTACGATTCGCACTAAATACGACTCCGAATAAAGGCCCAGGACACTCTGCCGCCTTTTTAACATTTGCGCGCGAATTCCGATCTCCGGTGAATGTAGTTCACCAGCAAATTTGCCCCGAAACGAGAAGGTCCGTATCGTATTGGTAAAGTTGTTTCCGCAACAAGTTATGAGGATGATATAGCGAGGAGGGAGGATATAGCGCGACCTCATTTAGAGCCAACTCCACGTACTTACCGAATCCGTAGGTTGCCGGCCAAGCTACGTGACTAGTGGCAACACTATGAGCGACGCCCCGCGCACCGGAAGTATGTGACTAACGCTCCGATACCTGCGCGCGCGCTCCGCATATATACGATCGGGATTCTGGAGTGTCGCGACCCGGCCGTTTTAAAATGTAATATAGTTGTTAAGTGCCACTGTTTTATGTACCTTATACTCAATACACAGTTTACATGCTTATTATAGGCGTAGTTTCTTTGACCGTAAATCACCTCGACGCGCTACCAACTGGCGTCACCCATACGGCCTATAAGATACATAAGGTCTATAGCAACGTTAATTTTACCGGGTTTAAAGGTTTAGCAAAGGAAATAAACCTCAAATATCATACTTCTAATTATTTTGCGTTGATTGGTGTTTTGGATATGCCTAAGATATTATGAAATAAGGGTTAAAAATTATTACGCTTGATAAAATATGAGTACATTTAAGTAAGTACGGTTTTATAAACAACTTTTTTGTTTTGCTGTCTTTTGCCAAAACATAAAGGTTTTCTGGATTGGATACACGTGAGCATGCCACATAGAGTTGCCCATGAGAAAACATGTTGTTCCTAAATGAACTCCGCAGCTTTAAGCGTCTGTCGGCTTTGTTATTGTTAGAGCAAATGCTGCTTTCAGAAGGAACTGTACTCTTTTAAATTGAAATGGCAAATCAGTCTATGGAATACGGAGAATTAAGACATTTTTTCCTTTTACCATTCCAGCCATGATTGTAGCTTTTATAATGTTGTGATCTAAGTGTGTTAGTTGTAACCGAGTACCATTACACAGCTTTGGAGCGTTAAGATTCCTCATTAGTAGGACTGGAATACCAACTTTTAGTATCAACTTATGGGATGGCACTCCTGATAATTCTAAAGAGTTGAGAAATTGTATAGGGTATGATATAATTTAATCAGTGTCCGTAATATTGTCCACTGAGAGGCATTCGATAACATTTCCCTGAAACTTTAACATAATCATTAGTCGGCGCCAAAATTGCCCTTTCGCATAGCCATTCTCGGTTGCCCCATATTTGTTTGAAGATCCGGATAGAATTATTTAATAGGTCATCTGAGCTATCCATAATTTGACAGAACTCACGACTCACTCTAATCATGCCGTTACTGCCAGTTGGCTTGCGATTTACTCCGATTTTTAAAAGAGTAGCTGCATATTGCATATACCCGGCTTAAGAATCGTGATGAAGTTGCCCTGGCATATTCGTGGTGAGACAATAATTTTTCACGCGAACCCATAATGCAGATGCTTTCAAAGAGGCATTTATTTTATCTGCCGGCGGCATACCCCTAGTAATCACCGAAAGGGTCTGTCTAAAGTCACCAGCTAAAAGTACCACCATCCCTCTCATGATATCTTGGTTGCCTTCCGCAGGCGACGCATAGGCAACGCGCATGCGCGGCCCTCGCCCAATGAAAAGACTTTGCATTCGCGCGGTCTACCAACATAATATTACGTTCTGACCCGAAATCGAGCGTTATAGTCTCCCCCTCTAACCCTAACGAACGTCCTCGCGTTTGGGTTAGCTTTTACGAGGTCTCCCCCTCTTACGTTTCTCCTGTACTGGAGCTTGGATGCGACCAACGAAAGGAGTCAGTACAGACGCGTGGTATTTACCCAAAACCGTACTGTTGCTGAGGCGCTCAAGGATGTAAGTCGTAGGACTGACCACAGCTCGGATCTTGTATGGTCCGTCACGGCGAGGGATAAACTTTGACGTCTGCCCTCTGCCGGTGTCATTAGCTCCTTGGGTTTTCAATAGTACCAAGTCACCAACCTTGTAATCTGGTGCTGGTCGACGATGTTCATCGGTATACTTCTTGTGTGCTGCCTGAGCACTCTCATATACGTCACGAGCGTCTAAGAGTACCGACGAAATTTTCTTTAGGAAATTAGTAATGTCACCTACGTAATTATCGTTCTCGATTATGGTGCGCATTTCTGACATGACATCCGCTGGTGCGCGCATGTCCCTTGCGAAATTTAAGTAAGCGGGTGAGTAGCCAGTTCCCGACGTAACTGCAGAGTTCATGGCGAAACGGATGGCAGGTAAGTGGATATCCCATGTATCATGGTCTTTACCTACCAGGATCGCCAGCTGCGGCTTGAGGTCCCGGTTCTTACGTTCCACCGGGTTCGCTTCGGGGTGATATAACGAGGTGAGTGATTGAGTAATCCCCATCGCGTGACAGGTCTGCTGCATCACCTCGCTTATGAATTGGACGCCGTTGTCGCTAACAAGGCGCCTGGGAACTCCAAACCGCAAGTATACTTTTGATACGAGTACCTTTGCGCATTCCTCGCTGGTAGCGGAAGTAAGGGCGAACAGCTCCACCCAGCGCGTGCAGGTGTCCTCGACTATCAGGATCCATTTGTGTCCTTTTGCTGTTTCAGGCAGTGGGCCGAACAGGTCCACGGCTAAAACCTCAAACCGGCGCGTAGGAGCGGGCGTCTGCAACAGCCCTGACGGTTTTCTAGTATCTGCCTTATAACGCTGGCAAGGACACAATTTTTAACGTACTGCGTAACGTAGGAACGCATTCCTGGCCAGTAATACTTACCGACCAAGCGTTGCAGCGTACGTTCCGCGCCCATGTGACCAGCATTGGGTGCATCCGGCCCTGCATCTAAAGCTGCAGCAACGCTATATCCTATTTCTACAGCATTGGTCAAAAACGTACATCCTATTCCTAGCGGAATACTGGTCAAAACGTACAATAGTCGGTCGGATTGGCTCGCGAAAGTGAGTAAATCCCTCCGACTACAGGGCGAGTAGTCACTCCCCGCATCAACGCGCCCCACTGTAACCTAACGGTGCCAACGAAACTGGTGACGTCGGTACTCCTGTCCGATCCTCGCGTGTGTGTGTCGTGTTCAATCCTGAAGGTTGGCCGTCAGCTTCTTGTATTCGGTTTTGTCAACCGCGAGACGCAACAGTTTTTCGACGGGCGTAATGCCGGTCCACTCCCTGATGTTTCGCAGCCACGACTTTTTCTCTCGTCCAGCGCGCCTCTTTCCTTCTACCTTGCCCATCATAATGAGCTGGAGTAGCGTATATCTATCGTGTCGGAGCACGTGGCCGAGATAATCTATTTTGCGTTTCTTTATGGTGGGCAAGACAACTTTCGAGGCATTTGAACGTGCTGAAGGACGGTGTCATTTCTGTCCTTTTGGGTCCAGCTTATGCGCAGCATACGACGGTAGCGCCACATTTCAAAAGCCTGCAAGCGCCGTGTAGTGTCCTCTTTCAGAATCCACGCTTCGCAGCCGTACATGACGACAGGCTATACATAGCACAAAAGTAACCTGACTCGGAGCTTTATGTGGAGTTTACGACAGCACAGATCTTTCTTCATTTTGTTAAAAGATGCTCGAGCAAGTTCTTTGTCGTTTCTTCATCGGACTCCCATGCTTCATTTACCCAAGCGCCGAGATACTTGTACTGTCGTACCCGCTCAAGTTGTTTACCTGCCACCGATATGCTAGGGCGTAAGTCTGGGTTTCTAGAGACCACCGTAAATTTTGTCTTGCTGATGTTCATCAACAGACCGGCCTTCTCACTGAACTCATTGACTTTTATCTACAATGGTTTGCAAGTCTTGTTCAGAGGATGCAATGAGAACAGTGTCATCCGCATAACGCAGGTTATTAACAACCTTGCAGTTGATCTTCACTCCGGCTTCCTAACCTTCAAGAGCCTACGACATCACTGCCTCGGAATAAATATTGAAGAGCAACGGAGACACAACACAGCCCTGCCGAACTCCACGACAAATCTTGAGATCTTCCCCGGTCTCCTCATTTTCAAATCTGATTGTAGCTACTTGGTTCTCGTATAGATTACGGATAATCCTGACGTCCTTGCCATCGAGTCCAATATCTGTTAATAGACTCAGGAGGTGCTGGTGCTTAACCCGGTCGAATGCCTTTTCATAATCTATGAAGTACAGCAGTACGTCGGTTTGCATATCCCTGCATTTTTGTACGAGAACGCTGAGGGCAAAAAGTGCTTCACGAGTACCGACACCAGAGCGAAATCTGAATTGACTGTTTCCCAGTTGTTTGTCACATTTCGGTCTTACCCTGTTCTGTATGATGTTTAAGAACACTTCGTCTGTACATACCTACGTATTGTTATTTAGGTGAGGGAATTTGAAGGTCCTAAGCTTCGTAAGTCTAAGGTCGTTTTGTTTTGGTTTCCTGGTTGGAAAAACCTCATGGATGTCCGCCGCCCTAGGGCGGGCGACGGTGTCTGTCAGACTCTTACTGACTAAACACCACCCTGATGTTCCATCTCACATTTACACCGGGGGTTACGAGAACGAACACTGCTTCCGCAACCCCAAGATTGGTGCTGGCCCGCCACTGTGGGCCACTGAGTGAGGTGTAGGACTCCTCCCGTGACGTCTAAGAGTGGAGCGCGTGGAACACTTCACGCCTCCACCTCGGGTCCTGATGTTTGGGGGGCGACAGATGTCCCCGAGTCTGTCGCCCCTGGAGCCATTTAAGGGGACTGGAAGAGGGCGTTATCTGCCCTCCGCCGACGCCCGGTGCGCCTGCTGTGGGTCGGGTGAGAGGATGAGATCTCCCTCCCCCTTTCCGCAGCCTCCTTCTGCAAGACGAGTGTTTCGCAGAAGGAAACGACCGCATCCCAGGACTCTTCACTGCCGACCATCGACTCGATTGCGGCCGGCAGCGGCAAGTCACTGCCTACTTCAAAGACGAGGGCACGGCGCAGCTCCTTCGCGCGCGGCACACTCTGCCAGCGTATGTCGCGCCGTGTCCTCCCGGCAGTCGACACAGTAGTGCCACCGGGCGTCCAGCTCCCTGTTTATACGACACAGGTACTTTTCGAAGGAACCATGCCCCGAAAGTACTTGTGTCATCCGAAACGTCAGGTAGCCCTGCGTTTTCCCGAGCCAGTCCGCCAGTACCGGCTGGATCGCCTCGATGGTGGTGAGGTAGGGCGTGAAAGCCTGTCGCGCCATTCTGCCACCAGGACCTCTCGGAGCTGCGACCGACGCTGCTCGAGCCGACGCAGCATCGGCCGTTCGCCCCGCTCCCGCCTCCTTACGCCACCGGTACAGTGACGTGAGGACCTTCGCCTCCAGCTCTCAAGGCGGGGATCCGGGCAGCAGTATGACTCTGATGGCCATCGCTCTCTGCGGTTGTCGCAGTACAGCGATACTGCCGGCCGTCAAGTCAGAGGCCCACACCGGGGCTCCATACAGGGCCATCGATCGCACGATTCCCATATAGAGCTGAATGCAGGCGGCGCTCGGGCTCTCCAGATTGGAAAACAACGTTGAAAGCGCCCCAGCCGCCCTCAACAACTTGGGCGCCAGCCGCCGGAAGTGGGGACCGAAGTCCTACCGGCTGTCGAGCACCGATCCCAGGTACTTCATGGTGGACTCGACAGCGATTCAAACCCCCCCGACCACGATGTGTGAGCCGGGTGGAGGCGCCCGCCGGGGACCATAAAACCATGGCCTCCGACTTGTTGAGGGCCACCTCCAGGCCTAGGCGACGTACCCACCACCTGTAATACCGCAGCCGTCGCCAGCAACGTTACTTCCCTGAGCGAGCTCCCCCGGGCGGTGACCAACGTGTCGTTCGCATAACACGTCAGGTCTCCCCCCAGTCTGAGCTTGCCTCTCAGCACCCAGTGGTACGTCGTCTACGTTACGAAAAATTAAAGCATGGCAAAGAGCTTCAATGGTTGAAGAACGTCAAACTGAACTGGCACTTCTCCACGTCCAAAAAAACTTACCCATTAAGTAAATGGAATAATAACATGTTTCGGCAGAAGACGTAAATGAAAAATTGATTTTGTTATTAATTTAATTGGGTGTTTTTAAGTTCAGTACTTATTACTTGTTATATTTATTTTATTATTATTTATTTTTTGGGACAAAACCCGCCACACTGTTCCCAACCCACTGCAACTCTTGAAAGCCAGAATCAACAGTGGAGACCGCCAGAAAAACGCCGAGCAATGAAGCTCGACGAGTCCCGGAGAAACGTTTCAACTGTCTTGGGTCCCGCAACGAAATTAATCAGAAAAGAATAGTGGAGGAGTTAAAAAAAAGTAAAAAAAGTAGTAAAAAAAGTAGTGGAAAAAAGATATTTTTTCCACTTCCCTCCATAATAAGCAGGAGACAGGACAGAACTAGGCCAATCGGCACAAAGGGACATTATTGCAACTGGGAGAAGCCCAGATTGCCAAGCACCACGGAATAACATTTGATCAAGTTAATGGGTCCTAAGTAGGTATTTGCTGTTACAATTGATTCCAATAATAGGTATGGCAAAAGCGCCTGAACGCACGGAAAGTAGTTCTAGTTTCAACAAGGTCCGTATAATAAACAACTCCGGATGTAACTTGTACACTATCCAACATAATATTGCGTTCATTCTGCCAAAGAATACACTCCCACAAGATGTGATGTGCGGACTGTTCAATTCACAGTTCGATGTAGAACACTGACACAAAGGCGAAGGAACAAGTTTAAAAGAATACAGTTTACTTTTAAAGTTGCCATGACCTGTGAGAAATTGGGCAACGCAGTGGTCAACCTCCAGCCATGTCTTAGCCAGCCGATCGCCAACGGATGGAGGTGCCGGCCCTTGATGGAATTAGGTGATTCTAGGTCTTGGATTCTCTTGTTCACAAATTAAACTAATTTTAAGGTCAGTGTATCTTTTTCTTTCTATTTAATTATGAAAAGGATAGAAGATAACGTTTTAGTTTCATCATCATCATCAACCTTTTATCGTCCCACTGCTGGACACAGGTCTCCTCTCACACAGAGAAGGATTGAGCGTAATCACCACGCTTGCTCAATGCGGGTTGGCGATTTCAGACTTAAAGTCCAGGTTTCCTCAAGATGTTTTCCTTCACCTTCAGTCCCCCGTTTCTAATTCCGTTTCGTCAGTCGCCCGTTTATAATTTATAAAAAAAAAATGCTCTGGTTACCTGTTCTATGAGCATACAGAAGAGTATTATGTTCCCGAGTTCTCTGAATGCGTGGAACAGTTCAGTGCGTGCGTCAGGGTATTGGACTATGTCGGTCAGCTGAGCGTGGTAGTAGCCCAGGACTCCTGTAAAGAAAATGGTGATTAGTTTTATCAATCTACGATATACAGGCTGTATCTGACATCGTAACACAAACTTCGCGAAAAGGCTAGACAGCATACCACTAATAAAATTATGATAGTAATTTATATCGTTAATCAGCGGTTACAGAAATCACAGGTTACGGTCTCGTGTCTCCCCTGGCGGCTCCCCTTGGGGAGACATCAGGATTTTTAAATCCTATTGTTTCCCCTAGGCGGGGGAGACACCAGAACTTGCTAATAAATTATATTATTTCGGTCTCGTGTCTCCGGCTCCCCTTGGGGAGACATCAGGATTTTTAAATCTTCTTGTCTCCCCTAGGCGGGGGACAGATTCGCTTCACGGCAGAAGTACAGTCAACTATTTATTTAGCTATTTATTTCATTCATAAATAAAAATAAAGTACCAGGACAGCATATATAAACATGTCTCTTTCGGTATTAACTTTCCTCCTTTTACTGGAATGTATGCCATCTTCAAAGTTAATGATTTCAACTTTGTTCATCTTCATCGACATATCTTTTTCTAACACCGAAAACAGCTTTGCAATCGTCACATAATTCTTATTGATTTTCCGATTTATTTTTGAATGCCATCCTTCCGCAAAATTATTGGTTCGGTGGTGTTGAACGTAAATGCACCATTCCGTTATAAATTGTTCATTTTTTAACAATGTGTTTTCCATGTATTCTAAAAATGGCTTTAATTTAATTTCATCTAATTCTTTAGACTGGTTTTTAATGTATTCATATCCCTCTAAGACCTTATGCCGCGGTAACAGTGGAAGCACTGCACACAAACCAACGATTCTCCGATGTATAACTCGCGCAGTTAAAGAAAAGATCTGGAAATGGCGGCGGCTACTTATGGTACGGTTTACAAAACAAGTTTGGTTCTATGGGTCGTTACGCCTTTTTTCAAGTAACGTAACATAACCTGTTATGTGGACTGATTAGTTTTAAGTTTAATTTTATTTATTTTGACTGTGTTTGTTTTGATTTAAATGCATGCCTATTTTTTTTCCAATTTTGATTTAAATTAAGTTTTAATTCATAATTCTTTGACATTTTATTAAATTTTATAAATTGAATTTTATTGTATTGTGGGTCATAAGTAGTTACATTTTATTTTAATTTTATTGTTAAATTTAAATATTGTAATTCTGTTTTATGCTATTTCTATGGACCATGGTCTGAAAATAAAATTTATTATTATTATATTATTATAACCAGTTACTTGGTCGAATAAAAAGAGTTATTTTTGTAGCTAGTTATTTTCATTCGACTACTGTGATTGTTTACTTAATTTACGAAACGAAACTAAATTAAATCACTTTTTTGAGTGTGTTGCTATAAAGTTAATTATTTTTTTAGCTAATATTCTATTATATAATTGTATTATAGTTTGTCAAATATTATATAATTATATTACTAATATTAAATTATTCTTTTAGCTAATAATAGTAAAATAAATACAAACCAGAAAAAATATGTGAATAATATGATTGTGCGATGTTGACAAGATCTGCCGCTCGAAGAGCACGCCCACCATCTCCGGACTCGTTGCTCAGCTCCGCCTCGCCGCCGCCGGCCTCCAGCGCCACTGTAAGTGCTGTGACGACCCCGGCCGCGGCAGTTGCGTCGAGCTCGGGCGACGAGTACTTCTCTCCGCCGACGACGCCACCACCTGCACGCCGACGGGGAGGACGCCGGCCGCCGGACCGCTTAGGACCTCGAGGCCCATCGGCTTCTGACAGGGTCCCAGCTCCCGGCGGTAGTGTGCAGCGCATGAGATGGACACAATCCATTAATGAAAATGTCATGCGCTCATACTATGGGGCTACAGAGGGAGGAAACAACCTGACCGCGTACCGTGTTCGAATGCTCTCTCTGTTTCAGGTGCTTGCGCCAGCTGTCAACGTGTCGGCGCAACGACTGTCGGATCAGGTACGGGTTATCCAGCGTAATCATATGTTGGATGATACTGTGCTTGATCGCCTGCGAAACGAAATGCAGAGTAGCCGTATCATTGCTCACCAGTCGCAGACTGCGGAGATACCACCGCGGCCCACAAACTATGCTGACGAGGGGAGTAATGATAGGGCTACCAATGTAAGTACCCAGTGCAATGAGGAATTAATAAATGCTTTGGAGGCTGCGATTCGGGAATATCGTTTCACCCCGGCAGAACTAAGACCACGCCTGCCACGTTTGCCCATGCATAACAGAAATAGGGCACTGATGGCTGCTCTGGATGCGCAGGTATCAGATTATTTTGATACCTGCGAGGACCTCACTGATACTCATTCAATCCTGTACTGCGCAGCTGTAGCAGCTTGTCGTGTAGCTCATGTCAAATTTCCCAGTGACTCTAGAGCTACACGACCGAAACCAGTAGTACCGGCTTGGCAGCACAGGATTGAACGTCGTATTGGTGGGGCCAGAGCACTCATCGGTAAACTAATCTGCTTCAGGGAGGGTAATACTCGTCCCAGAGTGATGCGCTTTGTGAGGCGGGCATTTGCAGGTACAAATATCAGCCCATATGGCCCGTGTCACGGAGCGCATCGACTTCCTGAAGCAGAAAGTGTATGCATGGGCGAACCGTATCAGAAGATACAAACGACGAGTGGAACGGTACACCCAGAATCGCACCTTCCAAAGCAATGAAAGGTGGGTTTATAGGGACTGGGAACGACCAGAACAAGGTGTGACTGACACGTGCCTACCGGATGATGATGCCATGTGTTCATTTTGGCGCAGTATCTGGTCGGTACCTGTCAGTCACACTGAAGGTGACTGGGCCCGGGATGTCGAGAGAGCCTGCGATCCAATACCTGAAATGGGGGCTATTACCATCTGCCCCCAAGATGTAGCTTGTGCAGTCCGTCCGTTACCTAACTGGAAGTCTCCAGGACCGGACGGGCTGCATAACTTTTGGATAAAATGGTTTCCAAGGTCGCACGCTCGCTTGGCATCTCAATTCCAGACTGCTTTGGTGTCTGGTTCGTTACCTCAGTTCCTAACTACTGGAATAACCCACCTGCTCCATAAATCAGGTAGCACCGCGGAACCCAAAAACTATAGGCCGATCACCTGTTTACCGACGGTCTATAAAGTTCTTACATCCATTTTGAAAACTAAAATTAACAAACATATTGACAGCAACTCCATCATGTCTGCCTCTCAAAATGGATGTAAGAGCGGGTCCCGCGGTACTAAGGGGCTACTCCTTATTGATATGGCCATTAGCCAACAGGTTCGTCGTTCCCGAAAGGATCTGTCGACATGTTGGATAGATTATAGGAAGGCCTATGACTCAGTCCCACATACATGGCTCATGCGGGTGCTGGAGTTGTATAAAGTGGATGCAACTCTGCGCACCTTCCTGATATCGTGTATGAGGACATGGAAGACAGTCCTTCGCTATCCAGGATGTCGAAATATTCAGAGGAATAGCGAACCGATACGGATCGAGCGAGGAATATTTCAGGGCGATAGTTTGAGTCCACTTTGGTTTTGCTTAGCATTGAATCCTCTAAGCACACTATTAGAGGATTCAGGTCTAGGCTATCGGTTGAGGAGAGGTGGTCAGGTTATATCACACCTCCTCTACATGGATGACCTGAAACTTTTTGCTCCAAACAATTCACAACTGAACGAGCTACTGAAAATTACTGAAATTTTCAGTAGCTCCATCAGGATGGAATTTGGTGTGGACAAATGTGCGGTCATGCATGTAAAGCGAGGAGAGATTATGGAATCCGTGGGAACCCAACTCACTGATTCCATAAACCTTAGAGCCCTCTCCGCATCCGAAACCTATAAGTATTTGGGTATGTTGGAAGCGTTGGGTATCAATGTTACTGACATGAAGCAATCGTTGAAAGAACGCTTCTTTGGCCGCCTGAAAAAAGTACTTAATAGTCTTCTATCAGGCGGAAACAAGGTGCGCGCTTTCAATGGTTGGGTCATGCCGGTATTGATGTACTCTTTCGGCATACTCAAATGGACTCAAACCGAACTTGACGCCCTGGATCAGAGGGTCCGTACTGTTATGGGGTGGGATGATGGAGTCTTTTTAAAAAAACACTTTTATTACAAACTGGAAATATATTTTAAAGAAAAGATTACAAAATTGGCCGATTAAAATAGGATATGTTCACATCAAACCCTTAAGCCGAACTAACTGTTCGCATCGACGGAAAATGCTTACGAAACATTCGATTGACGTCAGTACCTCGCCGATTCTTAGTAAAAACCAAGTAAACAACTGATGCATGGTCAGCAGTTTACTTAGGGTTGTCGTTTAGGAGCATTGTATGTTATAACAGCCCCCCCGATAAGAATGATCATCACAGATTAAGTGATGAGAATTAGGAAAACCGAATTATCTAGGACTTTGATGTGGACTTGACAATTTTTATTACTTACTAAAACTTATTAAAAAAAATTAAATTATTAACTAGAAATAGAAAACTTGACAGAGTTTGTAGTTAGAAGTAATAGTAAATAGCATAGCATTACGCCTATAGTTTTAAAGAGTTAGGCAGAAATAGAAATTATTACTAAGTAATTATTAAAATAGAGATAGTTAAATAATGTAGAGATTATAAGGAAAAGAATTTAGGAAATAAACTAATTAAAATGATTTACATGATTGTATTACGTTTTATTGGAAGTGGCACTGATTTTACAGAAATGTTATCATTTTCAACTTCGGAAGAGTCTGAAGTATAAGCAACATTAGTAACATGTGTTTTAGAGCCTCTAGACTTGTTATAGTTTTTATTATATATCTTGATACAACAACCTGGATTTCTAGGACAAATAGATCTTCTTAGTCTGTACAAAAAGTATATGAAACATATAGTTGAGATTACATATATAAGCGAAAGATAATGTGTGCTATATTTTTCTAAATGAGAAGGCTCTTCAATTTGATTTAATTGATTTTCAAAATCATCAAGGTGAGTACTTGCCTTTAACAAGGAATCAAAGCTGTTGAATTCGTTTAATTTAATCAGAGGCACTTCATGTAATGTTTTGTTTAACTTCACGCTATCACAACAGTCATCATTTAATATATTAAAATTAGATACAGTGGTAGTAAAATTAAAACTAATATTATCAGATGGTACAAAAGTAAGGGTTTTATAAAATGCTTTACAAAATTTAGGTAGATGAAGAATTCCTGTACCTAGCAAGATTTCCACGTGATCTCTCAAGTCTCCATTACACATAATATGACCTTTACTAGGTTCTGATTGAATGAATATCCAACGATTGTTGGAAATCTTTTGAAATAAGTCAATTGAGCCACGTAGAATTCTTGTTTGGCAGGATTTTGGTAATTTATCAATTACATCCGTTAATAAGGTCGTTTCACAAGTAGGATTCGCGATGGTCGAATACACATTGTTTAAAACACACACGTAACACTGATTTTTTATTATTTTGCACTCACTCACACTATCAAATTGTGAGTAAAATAAGCGATCTACTGTTATTGCCAGAAACTGTTTATTGGGAGCAATTAGGACATACGTATCAGGGGTTTTATTATCTAAGGAAATAGGTAATGGGATGTTATGAAAGAGATTATAAACTTGAGAAAGTACTAATGGAATTTTCAAAATTATTATCAGCTTGTTGTCATGATAATAACATACGATGTCCGATATATTGATAATTGCATTAATGTTTTGTAGCGTTAATAAAATTGGCAACTCAGCGTGTCGCGGTAACTGATTAGCATGTAACTCAAGCTCTTTGTACAATTGCATAGGACTTAGTACAGTCGGGTGCAAAACATTTATTTTACTAAACAATATAGCATTATTTATATCGTCAATGTCGAAGGACAATGTTATAATAATACTTTCTAAAGAACTAAGCAGCAGAGTCAATTGAGATTTTATTTCTAATTTATCATTAGTATTAATAAGATTGCTAAAAGCTTTTTCGATTTTATTTAGATTTTGGTTTAAACGGTTTTCATTTTCTTTTACTTTAGACATTGTGTTATTGAATGTAGAAATAGTAGATTTGATTACATGAATATTATCGCGCATTAAAATTGTTAATTGTTTTTCGTCTGACTGTACTTTATTTATAGCGTTTGTGAACTTATATGCGTCATCGGAATCCAATGTTCCAAAGAAAGTCTTTAATAGAGATCCGCCTGCATCAATAAGGCCGCGTTTAGAACGTTTAACTTCGTTTACTTGAACTAAATAGGAAATAGATGAAAATTTCTTTACGTTGTTACTATGTTGTAGTTGTAGAGAATTAAGTGAGTTTAAGCAATCAATTTTAACTTGAGACGAAGAGACAGAGTCGCATAATTTAGATGTTTTATCGAATAAGTATTCCACGTTTTTTAAATGTGGTTGTATATGACTAAGATCTAGGTAGGTTACTACATTCCAATGATCGCTTGTAAATTTTACATCTAATAATTGATCGAAATACAATCCAGGACTGTTAGCAATTTGTGTGACGAATTGGTTTGCGTAAGCTGACACCAGCCACCTGGAAACAATGGACAGAAAAATGCATGTTATTTATTATAAAATTATTTTGTTATTCGTGGGCCGGTTTAATTTCATCATAATGATGACGAACATGTTTTCGATTGACTTGTATTGTAACAGTATGATTGCCATTTATTTTTATAATTTTGTAAGGGCCTTTCCACACCGGAGATAGCGCCTTATTCTGTTTATGATGGCAACGAATGTATACCATATCACCGACGTTGTAAGTTGTAGGCCTGGAATGGGAATCATAATATTGTTTGGAGCGTTCTTTGGAATGTTGAATGTTTTGCAGCGCCTTTTGTCGGCTGTAATATAATCTATGATTAGGAGCTCGCACATAATCTGTATAGGTGTTACTCTCGAGGGAATCTATTGATTTTGGAATGTAAGGTTTATGACCAAACAAGAGTTCGAATGGGGCAAAACCCGTAGTTGAATGAACATTGGAATTATAGGCTAGCATCGCGGTATTTAAGTATAGGTCCCATGTGTGGGAGTTTTCGTCTATATAAGATCTAAGGTATTCTTTTAAGGTCGAATGACTTCTTTCTAGAGCTCCGCACGTCTGAGGGTGGTATGGCGATGCATAAATATGTTTAATGCCAAATAGTTGTTCTAGCTGTTTAAAAACATCTGAGCAAAAGTTAGTGCCCTGATCCGTAACAACGGTGCGAGGAATCCCTAGGTGCGAAATGAAGTGAACCAGGCGTTGCGCGGTTTCTTGAGCAGAGCACGTCTGCATGGGATATGCTTGCGAATATTTTGTAAGGTCATCTTGGAGAGTGAGTATAAATTTGTACTGGTCGATCCTGGTTTCTGGGAGAGGTCCTACAATATCTAAATATAGTTTTTCATTCGGTTTAGT
Organism: Sesamia nonagrioides; assembly: GCA_017933935.1. NCBI lineage: Eukaryota > Metazoa > Arthropoda > Insecta > Lepidoptera > Noctuidae > Sesamia > Sesamia nonagrioides. The sequence goes on from JADWQK010002505.1 coordinate 41,466, forward strand.
GGCTGTTGATGTTATTATCATAGGAGCCTTATTAGAACTGCGCAACGGTTTGTTTATCTGGCACGATTTGCAACTTTTGACATAACTTTCTATGTCTTGGCGCATGTTTTTCCACCAGTAAAGTTGTTTCAGCCTATCATACATACGTGTGATACCCGGGTGGCCTGCTGAGGGTGTGTCGTGATTTTCTTTTAATATACGAGGCACCTCAACTGGGGTTGGAAATAAGATGTTGTTATGATAAATGTGTATTTTAATACCCGTATTGTTGAAGATAAACCCTAGCATATTATAAATTTTTGTTAATGATACCTTAGCGAATGGGTCTTGGAAATCGGATATCGCGAATTCTTTTTCCTCCGAGTACCATGTAGTTAACATATCTCGATAGTCTCGCAACATGTTAAAAACGTCTTTGTAAGTTATGTCGTCGTAATGATGTACGCGTAAGAATAAATGTGTGAATGTATGTTTTTCGTTAGACGTACTTTGAAAGGTGAATAGTTCACGTTCTACGGTTCTTATGTCGGGAATGTCTTCATTGAATTTAGACATTTGAATGATTTCAGAACAATATGGGATTGAGTCGTCTAAATCAATTGCGGAAGGATAAGTTATCATTTTACATTTCGTTTTGAGAAGTGATTCGTTATGCTCATCTATAATCGTGTCGTAAGTTAGGCTTTGTTTCTGACTGATTTCTAGATATTTTTCATACGTTTCGGAAGTAGAAGGAGAATTGGGACACACAGCGAGGATTGGGTTACGAGATAAGGAGTCAGCGTTGCAATTTATCTTTCCTTTTTTGTATACTATCTCGTAGTCGAATTCCTCGAGTTTTAGGCGCCAGCGAACTAATTTGGAACTCGGGTCTTTACAATTAAATAACCACTGAAGTGGTTTGTGATCGGTGACTATTTTAAATTTGCGACCGTACAAATACGGTCGGAAAACTTTTGTGCCGAATATTATAGCTAGGCATTCTTTCTCTGTTGTGGAATAATTTCCTTCAGATTTGTTAAGAGTGCGTGAAGCATAGGCTATTGGGAGATCTTTGTTTATTTTTCCCTGAGAAAGGATAGCAGAGACAGCGTAGTTCGAAGCATCTGTTGTAAGGAGGAATGGTTTAGAGAAATCTGGGTATTGCAGAATTGGGGCCGTAGTAATTTTATATTTTAAGGTTTCGAATGCTTTTTCTTGCTCAGAAAGCCACTGGAACTTAATATCCTTTTTTAAAAGACTAGTGAGCGGTTTAGTAATATGAGAAAAGTTATCTATAAAACGTCTATAGTAGCCAACTAGCCCTAGGAATGATTTGATATCTCGAGGGTTTTTCGGAACTGGAAAATTTTGTACACATTCTACTTTTCTGGGATCAGGTTTCACGCCGTGTTCAGTTATTATATGGCCTAGATATTGAACTTCTCTGCAAAGAAACTCGCTTTTATCGGGTTGTAACTTTAAGTTATGATTGCGTAACTTTTCAAAGACTAATTTAAGTTTTGATATATGAGAAGCTAAATCGTGCCCGAAGATGACTATATCGTCAAGATACGTGTAACAGTGAATACCCTGTAGCCCAGATAATACGACGTTCATGAGCCTTTGGAAGGTGGATGGCGCGTTCTTTAAGCCGAAAGGCATTCTATTAAATTGGTAGTGACCCGGTTGACCTGATACCCCGGGAACACTAAAAGCTGTTTTCTCAGCATCCGATTCTTTGGTCATAATCTGATGAAATGAATATGCTAAATCTAAAGTTGAAAAATATTTGCTATGTCCAAGCTGATCTAGTATGTCTGTAATGTTAGGAATAGGGTAAGCGTCACCGATAGTGATCTCGTTAAGTTTTCGGTAGTCAATAACTATTCGCCATTTTGGTTTTCCAGACGAGTCCTGTTTTTTTGGTACCACCCAGATAGGAGCTGACCAAGGAGATACTGACGGACTGATAATGCCTTGTTCCAGCATTTTCTTTATTTGTTTACTAACTTCTTCTTTGTGACACTCGGGAAAACGATAGCTTTTGACATGGATCGGGGTTTGCGACGTAGTACGAATTTCGTGTTGAATTGTTTTGGTAGCCGTTAACATATCACCTTCTAGGTAGAAAATATCATGAAATTCAGCGCATAATTTGCGTAAACTTAACTCTTCTTCTTCATTTAAATGACTACACCTCAACGCCTCTTGTACCTTTTGTTCATGTTCTAGGTCAGATGAGGGTGCAGGTGAACAAGAAAAGGTTTTTTCGGTTACGCCCGGAGAGATAGTAGGATTCGTTTCGAGAATAATTGATACAGGTTCTAGTGTAATTTTAATTGGTTTTAGAATAATGTCTTCATGGGACGTATTTAGCACGGAAATATTAACTTTATTGTTTGATTTGACGCTAGTAAGACATTTGGAAAAAAGAAGTCGCGGATTATCTGTTAACTTTGTATTTAAACATAAGCCTTCTTTTAACTCTGGATTAGTAACTTCACACTCGATCATCATTTCAGTTCGCGCTGGAATAATATAACTTATTTTGCGGTTTAGTTTAAAGTTAACAGGTGGATCATTCGGTATTTGTAGTTGAGATGTTTTGTAACATATAGAGGCGCAATATTTTGTAAGAAAATCTGTTCCAACGATTCCCTCATAGTCAAGATTTATTTTGTCAACTACGTGAAAATGAAAAGGGAATTCGTTATTATTATCGTGTATGATAGACAAGATAAATCTACCTTTGGTTACGGAGAACGACTCTATATCATTTATGCCTTTGAACTTGACTTTTTCTGAGTCGAGACTTGGAATTTCTGATAAGCACGTATCCTTCACTAAGCATATTGAGCTACCCGTGTCGACTAGAAGTTTTAATGAATTTTTGGAATGAGACGTTTTAACCTCGATAAACGGTAACGAAGTCCTTTTATTTTGAGATATGTCGTAGATAGTAGGACACTCTTCAAGGCTATCGAACAAGTCGTTAATGACATCTCGGTTGGACTTAGTATGTGAAGCAGTGGAAATAGTAGGTTGTATGTTTTTTGGGTTTAGATTATTTTCATTGCCAATGGGACATAATATGTCCGAAGTAGAAGACAATGATTGTTTCTTACTGTTATCGATGGACTTTGAGTCCGAAATAGAAGATAACAGTTTAGAATTAGACTTAGTAGAACTTGGATTAGTATTCGATTTAGTAGATTTAGTAGAGATAGGATTTATATTAGATTTGGTAGAATTTGAAATATACTTTTTTGTGTTAGTGCCTTTGACTTGGATATCGCGCTGGCACTTACACGCGAATCCGCCCTTTAGTTTAAATCGTTGTTATTTTCTAATTCTTGAATTTGCGGTGGTGACGACATTTCGGATGTCTCGATGCAATGTTGTTGTTGATGAAGTTGTTTTTTTAAAGAATTATTATATTGACGTTTGCGACAATCCAATATATCGTGTCCCACGTTTTTGCAATATCTACATACAATAGGAGCTGAGTTAGTAGAATTACTTTGAGTGCGCGGAACTTGAGTACGGTTTCGAGTGTCACCACGTTTTTTATTGTAACACTCCGACTCCGAGTGTCCTTTTTTAGTACAAATTTTGCAATATTTATTTTTTTCGGAAATAGTAGTATTTTTGTGGGTATTTAAAATCTTTTCCTCTTCCAACGCAATATTGACAGCAGCATTCAAAGTTTTAGGATCGCGACAGCGTACTATGTTACTAACATTCGAATGCAAGCCGATAATAAACGTAAAAAGAGCTAGATCTTCGGTCATGGCGATGCGACCCGCTAACTCTTTTTTCAGAGTGTCTGAATTATGAATTTCAGCTTGAAGATTTGTAAGGCATGTTTCGATTCTAAGTACATATTGGGCAACAGTCTCACTTGTTTCTTGTTTACAAGACTGCAGGTCCAGTAAAAGATGATTATAATGTTTACGTTCTCCAAAATTTTGTCTCAGGAAATCTTTAAGACTATCAAAATTATCAAAAAGCCGATTGGAACACGCGATTTGAGCTTTACCCCTTAATTTAGATATTATAAATTTCAAAAGTAAATCTTTTTGTGAGTCTGAGGCTAAGTCTAGTGCATTCTTACAATTTGTTAGAAATGCTGATAACACATCACGTTCTCCGCTGTAAGTATCTATGAAATCGCAGAGAACTTTCATGGGGTATTGCTCGGAAAGTAGTACAGGTTTGCCTTGGATGGACATTGTATATATAAAGTTATAGGATTAGTACAATGGGAATAAAAGTATAAACAGATTTGGCAACAACAAGAAACAAAATATTTTACTCACAATAGGATGATCAACTTTGGTGACATCACTGTAGAGATCAGCGGCAGGAACTGGAGTTGGCCTTCCTCAGACCAGGTGCAGCGTCGTCGAGATGGAGAGCACAACACGGTGAATTTATAGAGTCAGGAACTTATTTTCGAAGCAGCGGCAGTCAGTTCTTATAGATTTCGTAAAACATCAGTGACACAGCGAAACAGTTTATTGGTTAACAAGTTCGTGATATAGAATATATAGAAAGAAGTTCAGGAACTTAGTTTTGAAACAGCGATAGTACTTATAAAGTTCATAAAACACCAATAACACAGCGAAATAGTTTATTTACCACTAACGAGTCCGTGGTATAGGAGATGTAGAAAGAAGATCACACTCTTAAAGTTTTGATACAGAGTTTTTAGGTTTCACGCGCACGAGATGGTTTTTTAACGAGTATCGGCGATGTGGACAAATAGATTTGAAGAATTTAGTTTAATGTGCGTAATATTTTTCGCGCCTTTCTTCCACCATCCCACTTCTGACACCACTGTTATGGGGTGGGATGATGGAGTCTTTTTTAAAAAAACACTTTTATTACAAACTGGAAATATATTTTAAAGAAAAGATTACAAAATTGGCCGATTAAAATAGGATATGTCCACATCAAACCCTTAAGCCGAACTAACTGTTCGCATCGACGGAAAATGCTTACGAAACATTTGATTGACGTCAGTACCTCGCCGATTCTTAGTAAAAACCAAGTAAACAACTGATGCATGGTCAGCAGTTTACTTAGGGTTGTCGTTTAGGAGCATTGTATGTTATAACAGTACGCTGCGGACTGCAAATCGATTGCATCACCCACGGTCATCGGTTATGAGGCTGTATATCCCGCGAAAATGTGGAGGTCGTGGCTTTTTAAACGCCAAGACCCTCCACAATCGCGAGGTATGCAGTCTCAGGGACTATTTCCTAGTAAACGACGTGGGGATGCATCGAGATGTGGTCGCGGCCGACAAGGGCCTCACTCCGCTCTCCTTGGCTAAAGAGAACTGGCGTAAACCAGTAGTGCTTGACACAAATGATCGCATGGAGGTATGGAAGAGCAAAGAGCTTCACGGACGCTTTTTCCGAGCCCTACACGGGCCCGATGTAGACTTACAAGCGTCCGTAGCCTGGCTACGTTTCGGTGACCTCTTTGGGAAACCGAAGGTTTTGTCTTTGCAATTATGGACGAAGTTATGATGACGAACAATTACCGGAGATTTATTGTGAAAGACGGCACAGTTGACATCTGTCAGGCATGTCACCGGCCGGGGGAATCAATAAGGCATATTATCTCCGGGTGTTCTCGTCTAGCTAACGGAGAGTACTTGCATAGACACAACCTTGTAGCCAGGATCATTCATCAGCAACTTGCTCTTAAATACAACCTTGTGGAATCGGAGGTGCCGTACTACAGGTATACGCCCGACCCAGTTCTCGAAAATGGCTATATCACATTGTACTGGGATCGATCCATCATCACTGACAGGACTATTGTTGCCAATAAGCCTGATATAGTGATGGTGGATCGATCAGAGCGGCGTGCAATGATTGTTGACATAACCATCCCGCATGATGAGAACCTCGTGAAAGCCGAGAAAGATAAACAAATCAAGTATCTTGGCTTGGCTCACGAGGTTGTCGACATGTGGGAAGTGGATTCAGCAATCATTGTACCGATAGTCGTGACAGCCAATGGCTTAATAGCCAAGAGCCTCGACCAACACCTCAGGAGGCTCTCGTTAGACAGCTGGATCAAGGGCTTGATTCAGAAAGCGGTACTGCTGGACACGGCTCGCATAGTCAGGAAGTTCCTCTCTCTGGAGCCCTGACCGCCGGTAGCTTGGACCCTGTTCCCGATACCGGTGGGCTACTATTTTTTATATTTTTAAATGTTTTTTATGTATTTTTATGTAGAAATATTTAAAAATGTAATTTATATGTATATACAATAAAATAAAGGAATAAAAATAATATTACTAAGTAAGGAGCAAGGGTACATAAAATACTGGATTTTAAAATTTGTCTTTATTAATTATAAAAATTCCTGATAAAATATCTGAGAAAATTTTTTTATAAACCGCTTGGCCCAGCAATATCTGGATCATCTGAACCTATTTTTGGTTCAATCCCCTCCGACTCATCCATGTATACAACTTTCTTTTTTTCCACACCCATGGCATCATTTTGTCGGAGGCGGCGTAAATATTTCACTCGCCAGGCTTCTATATTATCGCGCTCTATGAGCACCATTCGGTTCTGGCGACATTTTTTAAATCGAAATCCGAACGTTTCTTTTAAAATATTTCTTAACGTCGTTTTGGAGCCTGTATAGTTTAAATCAGCTTTTGCTGATGCCATAAATTTGTTCAGCGTAGGTACCTCCTTTCGAACGTCATATAATGAGGCCACAATATTTCTAATGGCACATATACTGAAGTTGTCCATGGGGACACGCGTATTGTTTTTGCCTTTTCTACCCTTACTGTCGCGTACGGATTTTAGTGTTGGTTTGTTTTGCAAGTTTACCTGAAATAATAGTAAAATATTGTAATAAAATAGTAATATGATGGCTTTATTTTAAATAGGGTTTTATGAAGTGATATATGCGAAAACATGCTGGACGCTCTTTTATAGCGTAAAGTCATTAAAATATACCTTTCTCTGCACGTGGGTACTATAGAGTCCAGAGATTATTAGGTTAGAAGAATAAATGACTATGATAATGCACCTTGGGTACTGAGTCGCCCAGGCTATCAATATGATGAAAGGTCAATTTTTGTTTGCGTTATCCTAGGTTTATTTAAGTTTTGATGACAAAAAGCATGCTCTCCGAGTTTCTTGGATACTTTTAGTATCAGTTTATTAGTATGTTGTAGTATAGAAGCTAACTTCCAAGAACTTAACACTTTAGCAAAAACAAAAAATGTCACATCTGGGTGATATAGATGATAAATTTAACTGAAAAAACATATTATAGACAAAACAGAGCTAAGCATAAACTGATAGTTTATTGGTAATTACCTACTCTCTTAATTTTCGATATAGTAGACATCGATAAATTAGTCGCCATCGCTACGCGTGCAGCGCTGTACTTGAGCGGATGGTAGCGCTCCAAGTTCTTCTCTTCTTCAAAGTATTTTATCACGTTGTAAACAATTTCACGGGCATCACTGTATAGAATCTTTCCACGTTTTCGTGAAGCCATTGTTCAATCACAAACCAAATGATAAGATAATAAAATGTCAACGTTAGTATTAAAAACTTAACAAAAATAAATAATAATCAAACGTAACGCAAACAAATAACAATCAAACTCAACAAAAACAATAATATCAACAAAATAACAGAGACTTCAGCGGAACGAAAGTAACGATAGCTCGGAGTGCGTCAAAGTAGCTTGGAAAGCGAATCCTAACCGATTGTTATTTTTTTGCAGCGCTTACTTCACTGTGTGAGTATAGACAGCGATAGAGAGTGAGCGAGAACGCATGCGAGCGGACGCCATTTACAGATCTTTTCTTTAACTGCGCAAGTTATAGAAATAAATACAGCGTGGAATTTTAATGGTTGTTTTCCTGCAGCGAAACGGTTTTGTCTTAGTAATACAATCGTTTCATCAATAAATAAAACCTTAGAAACATAAAATGGCAGATTTAACAGAGTGATAAAAAAATCTCGAAAGTGAGCACTAACTAGTAGTAACCTCTTGATATCTACAGCTGAATGGCGTGGGGCCATTGACCCGCGAGCTTCTACTATTATCCATTCATACTTTTACGGGCTTAGGACCATCATAAATACTTTTTAACTGTAATTTACTGAACACGAAAATAAAATTATTATCTAAGATAATTGTTTGTAATTTTTGCGCGCAGACTACTTTATGTCGTATTACCACAGTCGAGAGCTTATTTTACTTTGAACATTTATGAAGCGGCATCGTCTTTGAACGCTAGTTTTTTTGAATGCTAGTTGGAGCGGTAGTTTTTTGTATTGGTACATTTAAGCTATTTTATGCCGTATTAACGCACATGACAGTTTTTTTTTGTTTGAACATTTTTTTCTTTTGTCGGCATGGCAGTGAATTTTTGAATTGTTGCCTACAAGCTGTTTTATGCCGTATAACTACGCGCGGGAGCTTATTATGGTTTGAACATTAAATGCATTTCTTTCCTTTGAGGCCGTTTCATGTACATTCCGAGTAGTACGGGTAGTACCTACAAGTTGTATCTAGCGTAACTAACTTTTCTCACTTTTTCGAGTTGATGATTTTTTTTATTATTATTTTATAACACAAACATTTTTATTTTTGTCTTTTACTCTATTCATCGAAAGTACTCCTTAAAGCAAATCGTTCTGCCGCGGGAAAACAACCATTAAAATTACAGCGTGTATATTGTATGCCTCGACGTTCTGTGGTTTGTATACTCATGTGGGGTAGTCGGTATACTCGTTTGATTTATGCTGTCCTGGTACTTTATTTTTATTTATGAAAGAAATAAATAGTTAAAGATAAGTTTCAGAAATAAAATATGCATGTTTTTGTTGGAATTTATGAAAAAAGTCTAAGTTATTTTGCCTCCTGACAATTCTGAGGTGTGAAAATTTCACAACTACCAGTTGACTGTAACTTCTGCCGTAAAGCGAATCTGTCCCCCGCCTAGGGGAGACAAGAAGATTTAAAAATCCTGATGTCTCCCCGAGGGGAGCCGTCAGGGGAGACACGAGACCGAAATAATATAATTTATTAGCAAGTTCTGATGTCTCCCCCGCCTAGGGGAGAAAAGAAGATTTAAAAATCCTGATGTCTCCCCAAGGGGAGCCACCAGGGGAGACACGAGACCGAAATAATATAATTTATTAGCAAGTTCTGATGTCTCCCCCGCCTAGGGGAGACAAGAAGATTTAAAAATCCTGATGTCTCCCCAAGGGGAGCCGCCAGGGGAAACACGAGACCGTAACCGCTGCGCCTTCATATTACTTATTATTATTTATTTTTAAAAAATCATAACCGTAGTAGTATACAGCCTGAAAATAAGTCAAAACTGCATTAGTGAACGGGCAATACCTCTGCCGCCATAAGCGAAAAAGACGTTTCTACTAGCCCCGCACGATGATATTGCGATGGAACCTTGTCACAATAACAGCGTTGTGACGTCATCTGTCACACAAAAGGACAGCTAGCAAAAGAATGTTAAATGCAAAATTAATATTAGGGTTAAGGGTTTATTTGTATTTTATAATTTTATTACACTCTTTATAAAGAGTGTATGTATAAATTAATATTAGGGTTAAGTGTTTATTTGTATTTTATAATTTTATTACACTCTTTATAAAGAGTGTATGTATAATAAAATTAATATTAATTTTGCATTTAACATTCTATCTTAGGTATACTTACTCACCCATATTCTGACAAATAAACTTTCATTATTCAAAATTTCAAGGAAATAATTTTTGTAGACGTAAGAAAAATATACTTACCTATTCGTATATCTTTCTTACATGTATACTATGTTTTTCTAACTACATTTCTGTTAATTTGCGAGCGGGAATTGAACCAGAGTCCACTGTGTAGTAGTCATGTTTTAATTACTACCTACATTTATCAGCTTATAAATAAAACCAGGATAATATGTAAAAAAATGTATATAGTCTTCCGAATCATAACTGCTTTCTGTGTCTGTCGTTTCCGATTCACTGTCGTCGCCGTATTTATGACAAATAACTCGTCAATTATTCGATCTTTATTCCAATAGGTATTCATCTTCAAGCCGTTTAACATGATTGACTTCCTTTCGCCAGTCATCTGGAGTTATTGACGCCAACGACTCCAACGTCAGAGCTTCAATGCGACTTTCCAACTGCTCCACATTCTTTTCTGACACCCTCATCTTTACCAGATTCCAGATGTACTCAATGGGGTTGAGGTCGCAGTTGTAAGGTGGTAATCTAACGACTTCATGGCCATTGCCAGCTAATAAATTGTCAATTTTATAATTTTTCGGCGGTCTGTGCCGTTTAATTAATAAATACAATTCAGGTTTTGTACTGTCGTTGGGAAAGTCTCAACAATCAACTGTTTTTTATTGTTCATACTTGGTGGCCTAATCTCATCCCTACTGTGATAAGGGGCGTTGTCCATCTCAATTTTGGAGTTGCGTGGTATGTTGGGTACTATTTTGTCTGTAAGCCACTTGGTGAAATACTCAGCATTCATTTGATCATAGTAATCCCCCGTTTTGGTGTCTGCTTTAAACATTAAAAGGGCATCGAGATAAATAACGGGTCTTTTGTTATTACCAAGCGAGTCATTTTCTTTCATACGTCGTAAATATTTAGCCCTCCACGCTTGAATTTGGGGTCTTTGAATTAGGGCCAGTCTTTTTTGTAGCATCGTTTAAATTGGTAGCCTAAATCACATTTCATTATTTTTCTTAATGTAGTTTCACTACCAGTATAATTAAGGTCTACTTTTGAAGCCGCCAAGATTTTGCGCTTTGTGGGTATTTCTCTCCTCACGGTACACATTGAATCTATAATATTTCTTAAAGCTGTTAAGGAAAACCCGTCGAAATATTTCTTCTTTTGTCTTTTTCCTTTAGTAGGAGTTCTCATTTTGCTGCCACTGGCTGTTGCTGACTCATGCTCTCGTCTCAATTTCGTCACAGTATTTTTTGCAACGCCTGTGGCACATGCCACACACTCCGTGACTTTGATAGAATTTTGAAAAATATTTTTAATAACTGTAAGCAGTTGCTTCGGTATTAAAATGTCCGAAGCACTTTTTAAAGCACGGTTTATACTTTCAAGAACTAACTTACAATCCTCTTGACTACGCGTACATGTTTGACAGTAACAGTGACTTATCAATGGAAATGTTGTCTCAAACAACTGGGAAAATTAATAAAGCCGGAATGAAACACATATATGACTGTATTATGGAAAATATTATAGTTGATTGGTCCACAGTTGATGAGATCGACAAAAACGTAATTAACGGTGAAAAACTCAAAACCATTACGACAAATTCTCAGGAAATCGATAAAAGTCCCAATACACAGCTTTTTCTCTGATAAGTATTTACATATTCTACATCAAAACATTGCAGGGCTTCTAAATAAATCAGATGCATTATGTATCAACTTGGAAGAGCTCAGACACAAGGACGGCCCTGTGGACGTTATATGTATATCTGAGCATTTTATGATGGCGGGACAAGAGATAAGCCTTAATCAACCTAATTATACGCTGGCCTCGTCGTACAGCCGGAGCAATAGTAAAAGAGGAGGAACATGCATTATAGTGAAAAAGGGACACAAATTCAGGGAAATTTGCGAAATCAGCAAGTTCTGTCTGTCGTCTATATTCGAGTGCTGTGCAGTCGAACTTACTGACTATAAAATTGTTATTATCTGTCTCTATAGAGTACCAAAACAAAATAACATGTATACATTTTTTAATAGGCTAGAAAAACTGCTTACCTATATTGCTAAATGTAATTATAAAAATGCTATAATTGCAGGTGACTTCAACATAGACGTTTTAAAAAGCAATAATGTTACTTTAGATTTTGAATGTTTGTTGTTAAATTATAATCTAAAATTAGCATTGCATGAACCGACGCGATTTGCTAGTCAAACATGTATCGACAATTTTGCACATAATTTTAATAAGGGTTGTAAAACAAAAACGTTAGAATTAGGTCTGTCTGACCATGCAGCTCAATTAATGAAAGTTCCTGTGAAAAAAATACCAACACTTAAATCTTGGCGTTCAACTAGGCGAGATTATAGCCTAGATAATATAAAAAAATTCAAAAGATGTATTAAAAGCCTATCTTTCTCACGTATTTATCATACTGATGACCCTAACATAGCTTATCAATATTTTATAGATGACTTTAAATTATTTTATGACCTTTGTTTCCCTCAAACTCAATTTTTAATAAAAGTCTACCAGACACCAAAATGGGTGTCACGCGGAATCCAAGTTTGCAGCCGGAAGAAACGGGACTTGCTATGGAATGCTAGATTAAATCCTTCAAAAGAGAATAAATTGAAGTATGTAAACTATTGCAAATTATTTAAAAGAATCATATCATTGACAAAACGTGCACAAAATAATTATAAAATAAACACTTCAAGTAATAAAATTAAAACAGCATGGCGAATAATAAATAAAACTAGACTCAGCCTACCAATAGATTCTATTGATAGCATAGAAGTTGATGTTAACAAAATAATTAATAATCCTACACAAATAGCAAATGCATTCAATGATTATTTTGTTGACAAAGTCATTCCCATTCCGGATGTTGGGAAGAATGTAACTTCATTAATTAATCACCGTGTAAAATCAATGTTTCTTGCACCATGTTCACCCAATCAGGTTAAACAAATCATAACAACGCTGAAAAATACAAACAGTGTAGGACACGATGAATTCTGCACAAAAATTATAAAAACAGTAAATGAGGATATCTGTCACCACTTGAGCCACATAATTAATCTATCAATATCATCAGGTATATTTCCAAATGATCTCAAATTGTCTATCATAAAACCTTTATTTAAAAAAGATAATAAACAGTTTATGAAGAATTACAGGCCTATTTCGTTAATATCAATATTCTCTAAAATTTTCGAAAAATATTTATATGGTGAAATTAATTCGTATATTGAAAAAAATCATATTTTGTGCACTGAACAAAAAGGTTTTCGACAAAATCTATATATATAAAAATGAATTGCTGTTCGTTAGTCTCGCTAAAACTCGAGAACGGCTGGGCCGATTGAGCTGATTTTGGTTTTAAAATGTTTGTCGTAGTCCAGGGTAGGTCTAAACGGTGAGAAAGTAAGGAAAAAATGATTTAATAATAATGATGTATGAGCTTCATTGTTTTTACTTCTTCTCTACACTTTAGTGCTACCCTGGTACCCTGCACCTCCAAAAAGGAGACAAAATAAAACTCACTTACAAGAGCAATGGGAGAATGGCAATGATAAATGTCACAACAATACAATATTAGTTTGAAGTTGAAGTTGGCTTTGTGGCTTTTTATTAGAAACTTTAAACCGGCAGAGAGTATTTCTTGCTTTAAACGAATGCATCAACGGCTGAGACTTTTTTTTTATGTACGGTGTATGGTACCAGGGTAGCACAAAAGTGTAGAGTCGAAACAATAAAGCTCATTCATCATTATTAATCTAATATTACATCGATGAAGTTATTTTGCCTACTTTGAGGAGTTGCAAGGTACCAGGATCGCAAAAAAGTGTAGGAGAAGTCGAAACAATGAAGTTCATTCATTCACACAGGAACAACGGGAACGGGATAAAAAGGATATCCTATATCCTTCTCCCAGTTCTTAGCTACCTCCCTACCAATTTTCAGCCAAATCGGTTCAGCCGTTCTTAAGTTATAAATAGTGTAACTAACACGACTTTCTTCTATATATATACAGATTATCCTAATTTAAAATAGTAGTAGTAGTAAATAAGATACCCTGGTACATAGCACCTCTACAAACTAGGCACAATAAAAGTTCTTTGATGTAATTATTATGGTTTAATGATGAATGAGCTTCACTGTTTCGGCTGCTCCTACACTTTTGTGCTGCCCTGGTACCTTACACCTCCACAAAGTAGAGAAAATCAAATTTCTTCTATGTATTAGTGATTTAATGATGAATGCAAAGCCGATTACAAAGTGAAGGAAAACATTTTAAGGAAACCTGGCCTTTTGTAAGTCTGAAATCGCCAACCCGCATTGAGCAAGCGTGGTGATTACGCTCAGTCGTTCTCCTCTCTAGCTATCCCCAGCAGGGGGACGATAAAAAAGGCTGATGATGATGCTTCATTGTTTCGATTTCTCCTACACTTTTGTGCTGCCCTAATTATCCTAATTTAAAAACTAAAAAATAAGATCATGTGATATTTATTGCCTTTAAGGCGGAACAAAGTTCGCCGGGTCAGCTAGCGGGTCTTCTAGCTACCTTGCGAACTTTGTTCCGCCTTAAAAGCAATATGACATGATCTTATTTACTACTTTTTAAATTAGGATAATCTATATATATAAAAGAAGTCGTGTTAGTTACACTATTCATAACTCAAGAACGGCTGAACCGATTTGGCTGAAAATTGGTAGGGAGGTAGCTAAGAACTGGGAGAAGGACATAGGATATCCTTTTTAACCCGTTCCAGTCATTCCTGTGTGAATGAATGAACTTCATTGTTTCGGCTTCTCCTACATTTTTGTGCTACCCTGGTACCTTGCACCTCCTCAAAGTAGGCAAAATATAACTTCATCCATGTAATATTAGATTAATAATGATGAATGAGCTTCATTGTTTTGACTTCTCCTACACTTTTGTGCTACCCTGGTACCATACACCGTACATCTTTAAAAAAAAAAGTCTCACCCGTTGATGCATTCGGTTAAAGCAAGAAATCCATACTAATATTATAAATGCGAAAGTAACTGTCTGTCTGTCTATCTGTCTGTCTGTCTGTCTGTTACGCTTTCCCGCTTAAACCTCTCAACCGATTTTGATGAAATTTGGCACAGACAATCTTTAGACACTGAGAAAGAACATAGGCTACCTTTTATCCCGGAAAAGTTTGATGTTCCCGAGGGAAATCTAAAAAGCGCGATATAACCGAACTCCACGCGGGCGAAGCCGCGGGCGGAAAGCTAGTAAAACAATAAATATGGCAATTTATGAATTTTTCAAAAAGGTTATATACCACGTTGATAAAACGACTCCCGTTTGTGCTGTATATATTGTGATATGTCACAGGCATTCGATTATGTAGACCCTAATATATTAATCCGTAAACTTGATGCCTATGGTATTAGAGGTAATGTTTTAGATTTAATCAAGTCATACCTAACAGATCGACAACAAATAACAGTAATTACTAAAGTAAACCTTAAAACTAAAAAAGAAGTAATATACAGCTCAACGAAACATGATGTAAAGTATGGTGTTCCCCAAGGTAGTGTCCTGGGGCCGCTTCTGTTTATTATATACATCAACGACTTACCGTACGTAACGAATCAACCCATGACATTGTTTGCTGATGATAGCACTGTTACAATTGCATGTAAGGACATTGGTCAGTATAATCGTGACATAAATAACTCTTTGACATCTATAATTTCATGGTTAAATAATAATAATTTAAAAATTAATTTGACGAAAACAAACATAATGCATTTTACACAAAGACTTCAAAATCCGTTAAACATACAATTGATACATAATGATTACGTTGTAAACGATACTACTGCTACCCGTTTTCTCGGTTTAACTATAGATAGTCGACTTAATTGGAAAGAACATATCGACATATTATGTAAAAAAGTCAGTAGTCTATCTTATGCATTATATAAACTTGCCCCCACTATTAATCTTGAAGCGTTACTTTCAGCATATTACGGCCTTGTTGAGTCTGTCCTCAGATACGGCATTATTTTTTGGGGCAATTCAACCAATAAAGATATGGTTTTTAAAATGCAAAAACGATGCATACGTGCTATGTTCGGTATACATAGTACTGACAGCTGTAAACCACTTTTTGTTAAGCACAACCTCCTTACATTACCGTCACTCTATATCTTTGAAATAGCTTTATTTGTCCACAAAAACCCGTATCTTTTTCCCCGCATATCTGATATTATAGAACGTAATCGCCGTGATAATAGCAGGCTCTGTGTTCCCTCTGCTAAAACAGCGCTAATGCGTAAAAGTGTCGTATGTAAGGCTCCAACTATCTACAATAAAATTCCAAAACGTGTGAAGCAATTAAATACAAACCAATTTAAAAAAACACTTAAAAAAATATTGACTGTAAAATGTTATTATAATATTGATGACTTCCTAAATGACAAATCTCTTTGACTGAACAGAATTATTCCTACCTTTAAACTTAAATGCAATTATATATTTTTATAAAAATGTAATCATGTTGTTATTGTAAATTAATTATTATATTGTTCGACTAATTAATGTAAATTAATTCATATTTGTAAGATAATGTATTCTTAATTAATCTTATTAGCTTGAAGTATATTTTTTGTACATTAGTCATGGTCAAACATGTTGAAACGAAATAACCATTCCACCTGTAATGATCACAGCCATGTATTATTATCACCTACACATGTTTTTACAAATAAAATTATCTTATCTTATCTTATCTTATCTCTTTCTCTTTAACAAAATAATTGTCCACTAATTATAATTTCACGAGCACGACTATTAATTAATTTCTTACTCATTTTAACGAGTAACAGTTAACAAAACTAAACAACAAAACTCAAGAATAACAATAAAACAGGATAACAAAAACAAAAAAGCTAACAAAAATATTCGATGTGCGTAAGTGGGTAAGCGCGGACTGAACTTGCGAGCGGTACCGACGGTGCGAGTTCGACTACGTCACCAAGATGGCCGCCAATCGCAATATCATCGTGCGGGCTTATACATGAAGTACGTGCAAACTTATACATGAAGTACGAAACCGAGTAAAAAAATAAAACGTGTTTCAAAAATTAAAAAACTTGCTGTGCTTAAAGAAATAAACCTAATTATTATTTTGTGATGCAAAAGTATGAATTAGGGTTTGATCTATCAGTATGTATACGTAAATTTTAATAAAATAAATGTTTTGTATTTAAAAAATCAATTTTTCCTTTTCTTTTTAGTAATAAAAATGCAAGAAAATACGTGATACTACAATGAAAAGACGCTTCTGGTTAGAAACGTCCTTTCAACGTAGTATTTGTTTAAACGCCTTTTCGATTTAGTAATTATTGTGTTATTATGTTCTAGTTATTTAAATAATAAAGACGTTTATAGCCATTTGCTGCTTTTCTACTTAGTAAAACCAACTTTCAATTAAAAAACAAAAACGCCTGCCCATTTTTAGAACCCTTGTAAATCTAACCTCTAATTTCAACCGACATCAAAAAAGTATGTAATATTTCCAGAACTGCTCAGTTTTCGTATATGTTAGTCTAGATAACAGCGTCTGAACAAATGTGCCAAATTTCAAAAGTGTATGTTTGTATGTTTGTACGCGCATATTTCCGGAACTAAAAGTTTGATTTAAGTAATTCTTTTTTTGTTGTATTTTTCAACTTAGGAAATCAGTTCATCATCAGGAGTTTCATCAAAATTCATACCTTATATTTATGCTGTCAATCGGACTAAGTTATTTAACATCTTTCAAGTTCAATTTATATTTCAGTTAAACAAATATCAACTTTATTGCCATTATAATCAATTTGATTTCTGAGTGACAAACCTTATTTTAAAAGTGTTACCAATGTTTGAAGTTGTATCGAAAATTAACTCTGTTGTGTAAGAATTTAAGGTTTTTTTTTCTAATAATTCATATTTTTTTTTACATATTTGGCGAATAAATCCTATACATAGATTAATCTTATCTATACTTTTCAACCAATGTGAGCTGTCACGCCCTTTACACCTTCTTCTTTAGCCTATTAATAGAGGTCCAATGTTGGACAAAGACCTTCGCCAAGGCTTTCTACAATAGCCGGTCTTGTGCTGCCCACATCCATTGGCTTCCAGCGACCTTTACCAGGTCGTTGGCCCACCTTGTTGGGGGCCTCCCTACGCTGCATCTTCCAGTACGTGGCCGCTACTCCAGAACCTTACTGCCCCATCGGCGATCATCGATCTTCTGCGACCAATGTGCCGCGCCCACGCCCACTTAATTATAGCGACTCGAAAAGCTATGTCGGTGACTTTGGTTTTCGATTGCCTCATTTCTGATTCGATCGCGCAGAGCAACTCCGAGTAACTCTTTCAATCGACCTTTATGTGAGCTTGAGCCTTCGTATGAGGCCCAATGTGAGCGACCACATTTCAGTTCCATATGTCATCACTGGCAACACACACACGACGCAGATGTAGCGTAACTTCCCGAATGCTGCCCAGCTGAGCTAGATTCGACGACACACCTCTTTCTCGAAGTTTGACCTACCTAGTTGGGCTGTTTTTTCCAGGTATATGTATGCATATACTCGTCAACAACTTCAAGTACAGAGCAACTAACTAGAACTGGAGTGGGTGCGACATGGGAGTTCGACATGATCTTCATCTTATTAATGTTTATCTTTAGACCCAGTTGTTGAGAAGCTCTACTGAGGTCATTGAGCATTTTTCCCAAGTCTTCTAGGGTCTCCACCATGACCACGATATCATCTGCAAATCGGTGGATAGTGATGTACTCGCCGTTGATGATGATACCAAGTCCTTTCCAGTTCAGAGCTTGAAGACATCTTCCAACGCAGCAGTGAACATGTTGTGTGATATGATACCTCCTTATCACACTCCACGCTGCAGTTGAATCGATTTCGAGTCCTGATCCTGGAGGCAGACTGACATAGTGACGTTTTTGTACAAACACTCACCACATATCATCTCATCCTGTAGCACCGCCCAAGCCTCGATCGAATCGAAGGCCTTCTCATAGTCCACAAACGCTAAGCCTAAGGGTGTGTCATATTCTTTATAACTTACCGCAGCGTATGTTTGTGGTCTATGGTGCTAAAGCCTTTTCGAAAGCCTGCTTGTTGGGAAGGCTGGAAGTCGTCGAACCTGCGAGCGTAGACGGTTCTTGATCACCTTAGAAAACAGCTTATAAACATGGCTCAGTCGGTCTGTAGTTTTTCAGGAGGGTATTATCTACTTTTTTGAAAAACAATACCACCACGCTTCTGTGCCATGCCTTAGGCGTTTCGTCTTTGAAAATGACGTAATTAAATAGTTTCTGAAGCGCTTTAAGTACTGATTTTCTACTCACTTTCAGAAGCTCAGCCGTAATTCCATCATCTTTAGTTACCTTATCGTTCTTGGGCTGTTTCAGAGCCATAACCATTTCGTACAAGCTGGTGTTCGGAATATCGACGTTGTAGTGTCGGGTTAGTCTGGCTCTAGGATCATTGGCCAGGTTTACAACAGGTGCGTGTGTTGATGTGCATAACTCTCCGTAGAATTTTTAAATCTTACCCAAAAGCTTTGGTTTGGAAGCGATCCTACCATTCCCAGTCTTCAGCTTCGCAAGTAGGCTCCGTCCAACAGACACATCTCTTGCGATTGCTTTCTAGCCTTTGTTCCATAGCCTCTTTAATACCCTACATTGCCCCTGCCCCATTATAAAAGCCCCAGGTATTAAGCGAATAAGTTTTTACTTACATTTCCATTTTAATGATATTTTAATATTTTTATGCTTTTCTAATCCGCTGGGTTATGTCGGCGACATTAGTTCTTCTACGAATCTCCTCTTTCTTGATTCGATCATGTAGAGAAACACCTAGCATAGCCCTCTCCATAGCTTGAGCTTTCTTATGAGGCCTATAGTGAGGGACCACGTTTCAGATCCATATTTCATCACCGATAACACACATTGGTTAAAGACTTTTGTCTTTAGGCACTGAGGTATTTTGGATGAGAAGACACTACGGAGCTTCCTAAACGCTGCCCAGCCTAGTCCTATCCCTCGAAACACCTCGTCCTTGAAGCCGGAATTATCGATTTGGATCAGCTGTCCCAGATACAGCTTCTGTTCTTCTGTTGTTACTGACTGCCTGGACGCAACTGAAGAGCACTATTCCCACATCGCGGGCCCCACCACACCCCGCACAGCTAGCAATACTAAGTAGAAGAGACGCTACTGCCACTTGCGCCTGCCTAGTTTCTGTAATACTAAGCTAAAAAGGCGCATCTACACAGAAAAGTCTTTTCTTCTTATGACGATGCAGATGTGCCTTTTCATTTTATGATGAATTAAATATTTTGAAAACAAAAAAGACGCTTCTACTAAAATGCGTCTTTTCAACTTAGTGTACGTCAGAAAGGTCTTTTCATTTTAGTAATATTTGGTTCACATTGCAGACACGTCTTTTTTAACAGTTAGATTTATAGGGTTACGGTTAATTTATGCAAAATATAAAAATATTGGTGTATGCCATTTTTTTATAGATTCAGAATATGCATCTAACTCAATTTGGAAAAAAATGTTAGATGCGTCTTTTTTCCTTATGACGGCAGACCTATACTAAATGGATACACACGGCATAACTTTTCCAATTTTATATGACTTTCTATTGTATCAGTTTTCCATTCAATCAGAAGTCAGCTTATACTGCACCCTAATTGCGTAACACACGATCAAACACAATCCGAATGCTTAAGAATTAGATATACCTACCTACCTACCTATTGCTAATCCATAGCTGCAATAAGTAGAAACAATAAAATGGGAATCCCACCCATTGGACTAAAAGACGATGAATGACAGAAAGATAATTAGGTATGCGGAATAAAAGTGCGAGAGGAATAATAGCGAGAACTGGTATGAAAGGGTATAGTTATAAAAAAGGCTCCAATAACGTTGGAGGTAGCTAGTATTAAAAAAAAAAAACCATAGCTGCGTTTGAAACGAATTGTCTGCTTATCAACGTAAATAACGCAATTAATTTTGTTCAATTGTTAAAATAAAAGCCTTTGCTACTATTCGTGTAATGCAATTATGCCACTGGTATGTAATGTTAGGTACTTACATTGTCAGGTACAGCTTGGGGTGTAACCGTGCTTACCTATCCTATTTTAGGTAAGATCTCAATATTGCATTCCTATTCTTATGGTTAGTCGTAAAGCAAGGTCGAAGGTCATTCGGCTGACTGTGTTCGCGGTTAATGGCGATATTTCGCTGATGTTATACCTTGGTACAATGCGGCACCTGGTACAACCGCTCCGCGTACACACTAAGATACTTTACGCTGAAATAAGAAACATTGTCTTTTATTTTGTATATGGAGTTAGGGCCGTTTTTTTATACTTACGCCAAATAATTTTATAGGAGAAAATTTGTTCTTCCATGTAAAAACTTTCAGACTCCAACCATAAAATTAAACAATCATTATTCATTAGCGCTTAAAAAAACAGTGCGCAAACTGTATCCGTAACCATTGTATTTAGGAATATAATTCTAGGCTCCCAAGCGTAGAAATTATTAAACAAATTTATGGTTTGGTAGAGAAAATTTAGGTACTGGTTAAAAAAAATTAGCTAACCAACATCATTTTTCCACATGATGCTGTCTTTGGCCCTATGTGTTAGATACCTGTGCATGAGGTATGATTAATCTTTAAAGCAATGGTTTTACCCTACAATGATGTGTATGTATGTGATTTTGACGCCCTGGCTACATGGCTAGCCAGGGCGTTACATCATTTGAATTAGCGTAGCTACTTAGCTACGGATTAACATACTGTTTCAATTCTTTTAAACAGCGTTAAAGGTTCCGTGTCAAAACAATTGTTATATAATGTCTCAGTGAAAGCATGAAGTCTGTCATTGGTTAGGTGTTGACTGTAAATATCTTAGCCTACATCTTATATATTATTGGGTGGGCACAATATTCACTTGTACACTAAAAACAGTGACATTGACAATGTTCAACATCAGAAATAAGGACAAACTTAGAACAAGTTCAAGTGATTGACGGAAATGTACCTAACTCCAGAACTTCTTCAAAGTGACATACCTAGACCGAATCCATATGTGGAGTAAAGACAACAAAATGACGTCATCAAAGGAAAGGTGAGGGAGGGTGAAAGGTCATGACGTAACATTTATTGGCATTAGCCAATAAATGTTACGTCATGACCTTTAGCCGCAAGTTACAACCTACACATGCCGTGTATACCTTGGCAGATGTTGAAATAAAGCGAGTGTCAACCATTAGAGATCTGGGCGTGACATTTGACTGCGGTTTGACATTCCATGCACATAAGTATGTCTGCCCTGGGCTTCTGAATCTTACAGACGCCTAGGTTTTGTCCTGCACAATGCCCGCGAGTTCAACAATCCTATTAGTCATCAAATTATTGTTTAACTGTCTGGTTAGAAGTAAATTGGAATTTGCTGCAGCCGTCTGGAATCCCCATGAATCCACATATGAATTGTTGATTGAGAAGGTTCAGAAATCTTTCCTGCGTTTTTTATATAAGAAGATATACGGATATTATCCACTTATGTATCCTACTCATTTCCTGCTGGGAATATTAGGATATAATTCCCTTTCAGTGGGTAAAGCTAGGGATCAGATCCGTATAACAATCAAGGTCTTGAGGGGCATGGTGGATTCTCCAGAGCTACATAACACTTTGTGTAGACTTTATGTGCCTGACAACTACCTGCGTCACAGACCTTCTCGACGACATCGACTTTTTGCCACATCCCATTGCCGCACTGTGTCGCGCGCGCAATCCCCGTTGTGTCGCTAGCTTGGTGCCCTGAACTCCTTAATGGAGGCAATCCCGGAGTGTGATATTTTTAATGACACACTCAGGGCCATCATGTCTGATTGTGAAATGTTCTGCGAAAGATATGTTTGTTTGTAAATAATTTACGTTGTAATAACTCTTTCGATTTTATTTTAGGTTTTTTTTTATTTTAATTTCCTAAGTTAATTATTATGTCTGATCTCTAATTTGTTATTTTTTCTTGAATAATGTCTGCTCATGTAATATGTTTAATTTTATCTTTATTAGTTTTATGTATATTTTTATGTGTGTATACCTTCATTACTGCCATTGGCGCAAGCCGTTGTAATTGATTATAAAATAAATAAATAAACTACGCGCCACTTTTCACCGACTCCCAAAAGGTTCAAAACTCTTTTGTTGGGCTTGGTATAACTTTTCTCAACAAGATACCATCTGCTTTGCTAGACTTGCCTTATAATGCCTTTAAAGCACAATTAAAATCTAACCTCTGTTCAAAGGCATACCTACATAATCAGCCTATAATGTTCCCACTATTGGGACACAAGCCTCCTCTCGATGAGAGGGAGTGGACCGTAATCTACCACGCTGGCCCAGTGCGGGTTGGTAGATATCACGTTTTCGTAGTCAGTCGAAGATCTCTCGCTCACAATGTTTTCCTTCACCGTTTTGGCTTACTCTTCTGTGAATTACTATTTAAATGATGAAGAATAGCTGGTCGCTCTGATTAACTCAAGAGTACTCAAGACAATGTTTGTGTTCTTTCTCCAGAATGTGTGTGAAAAAAAAAATATACGAGTTCCATGTATTTAGTAAAAAGATTTTACTTCTATACATTGCCAGTTTTAATGTTTTTTTTTTTTTTGCCTTCCTGGTATATTGACGTGGCTAGTTGGCATATAAGTAGTAATTAATTTGATTTAATGTCTTGTGTTTTATTGTTTTATTTAGTATATACAGTATTCTATAAAGTCATGTTTTTTTTTAATGAGCAGCTGTCCTGGGGAGTTTGTTGCGCCACTTCTTCCCAGCGAAAGCACTAGGAAGTGGCGAAGGGCGGGCGTTTTGGGGGAGTGCCTTATGTAATATTAACGTTCAAAAAGTGCTGATTCTCAGTCTAATTTGAATAAATGATTTTTAATTTTGACCACAGAAAAATGCTGTGTAGGTAGTTGACAATCTCTGTACAATCATTATCTATGCTTATTTTTATGTTTACCTGACAAACCTTCTCGAAGGTCGGCGCAGCACTGCTTTGTTTACATCGGTACCATGCGGGTCTACTTTAGGCAGCTACGTTCAGTTACAATATATTAACTCATATGGGGAAGTCAAACAAAAAGTAATTCGTTTTAAAGCTAAGTAATAAGTTATCATTTTGTTCTAGAGATGCGATAACCTAGTGAATATTTTAATTTATGTCGTAGAGCTAAATCGGACCGTATCAACGCTCTGAGGAAACAATATGACGCTTTTCTGGAAGAGGATAAAAAGCGAAAGGAAAGGAATGATTTTATTTTGGGAAAGCTTGATAAAATGCGATACACCACCGCTTTGGTCCCAGTAAGACATAAGGCAAGTACGATTTTTTTAGAAACGATTCAAAAATATGTTTATGTAAATACGATGTTATCATTTAACTAACGACTTTCAGCCCAGTGCCTTTGATACTCGTCCGGCAGTAATCGACCGTCTGGGGTTTCAACCGGAGTATTCATCTGTTCGCGATTTCCAATCGCCTATCACAAACCAAAAACAACTCTACCCAGACATTCAAGCTAACAATAACGAGGATACATATTTAATACAGGAAATTAGCAAAAAATACATACTTATTCCGAAGTTGAGAACAACCTACATGAACAATTGCATAAGGAATGGGGCAATTAATCAAAAGCCAGAAAGGTTGCAAGAAATGCATCCCGATCAGGACACTGTTCCCATAAAAGATTTGAAACCGAATTCTCTCGATAATACGGATTGGAAGAGTAAATATGAAATTTTAAACTTATTAAAGAACGAAGAAAAGGGAAAGCCAACGGGAAGCTATCAAACTGGATTTGAAGACCTTAAACAGAGTGTACACAAGGAAAGTTCCTTGGGAAGTAATCAAGATCAAGTTGCTATCACTTATAAAAACTTCGTAAGTACAGAAAAACATGTTGAGACACCGAAAAAATATGTCAACGAGTTCCCCGAAAAGGACTTGCCTTCAGATACACATTATGATTTATCGAAGAATAGTGAATGTAGTCTTAATACTACAGTTCGCGCTAGTGAGGATTTAGTTGCAAATGCAGATACCAGTGAATTTAACAATTTCCTTGATGTCGACCAAACTGATGCTATTATTGGTGATCAGTTACGAAACATTACATTAGAGTACAAACACTTAGATTCTCCCAATATTGGCATTTCGCAAGAGGTTACTAACTGTCATGAACCGCAACCTGAACCTGGTGTTTATATGACAACGACAATTGCAGATGTTCGTTCAAATCAAATCGTACATAATAATGAGGAAAATGTTAATATTCAAGATGTAGGTAGTTCCCTCATACATCAAAATGCATCTGTTGAACAACAAGAGTATGCTGATTCAGAACAATTAATCTACGTTAATAGTAATGAAATAAGCCAAATGCAAGCTTTAAATTATAATGGGCCCTCGACACTTAATGTAAATGATCACATTTCCGGAAATGAAAATTTTGCTAAAGTTAGCAACGATCAGGAACCCGCAACAATTATGGACGACCAATTGGAAACTGACGCAACTATTATTCCACAAGAACAAACAACATATCCAACTAGTAATATCGAAACAGTAGAAGAGGCAGAACCTATCATTGATATGACAGAAAATCAAGTCAATATAACTGAATCCATCGAAGATTTCGAAGCTGAGCAAAAAGAAATGTTCTATTCAGAACAAGCTAATAAAAATTACCCCACTCAAGAAGGTGACTTGGAGCATTTAAACTTTTCTCAAAACGAGTACCCACAAACTCAAGAATATGCTTATTATGAAAACACCGAAGCTGAAGCGTATCCTGGCGAATTAAATGATGAGGTGATCCAACAATATGATCAAAGTTACGAACAGCAATATACCGGTTTAGATCAAGAATCGGAACAGCAACAATACCTTGACCAATATGAAGAGCCTGAAAAGTTTACTGAACAAGTCAACCCACAGTTAGAAGTGCTGGATTATGAACCTTTTGAAAGCCAAGAGGCAATTGAGGAAGCTTTGGATATAGAAGATGGTTACACAGCACCAAGATCTATGGCGCCAGTGATGGTGACGCCAGCCGAGGAACCAGTTGAAACTGACAAAGCTGATGACAATACGGTACCAAATGTGATACTCGACCCAATGATAAACACATCTGAACAGATTATGAGTTAAAAGGCTTACCAACACTACTATACATTATAACAATTGTAATAAGGCACATCACCGAGCAGCGACGAGTTAGGGAAGATTCATATCTGACGTAAAATACGTCGAACATATCATCGGTCGCGTTTATTCGGTCGAATGTCTTGGTTAAAATCCGTCGAGCGTATCGTCCGTCCTGCCACATATTTCTGCGTCAGAGTCTGCCAGTTTCCGCGTTTAGCATCTTTAAAGCGTTTGTGTTAATACTGAATTTTAAAATGAAGTCGTATCTAAATAATTGCTATTTGGGAGGCTTTACAACATGACCGAAAAAGGAAACGTAGATATTGGGTGCTTCCTTTAAATATTAATAGAATACCAAGTGGCAAATCGTTTTGTATCAAATATTTCCAAAAAACTTGGAATGGTCTGCTGAGTGCTGATGTTACGCCTAGACTGAATTCATCAAAATACAAGTATGTAGCGCGCGGCGCAAGCTACGTTGCTACTCTTACTTCAACCGACAATGCGTTGACGGCGTTACGCGACCGATAATACGCGACGCATGTTCAGTCAGATATGAACCTTCTGTAAAGTTTATCCTTCAAATTTTTGCTTTACCTTGCTAACTATTGGTAATAAATATATTGTATGTACTGGGCGATACCTCCGATCCCCGATCTTTTAATTATATAAGTAATACTCGGCTAAGTCGGTCGGTGTCACTGAATCGTGTATACTCAGCGCTGAATCGCATGTTATGGTCCAATGGATACACCCTCTATTTTATCAACATGTGTGCTCGCATTGCTTAGGGCTTTCCTCCACCGTGCAGCGTTAGGCAGGTACTGACCTGTTGATGCACCTAGGTATATATGTGCACTTGAAAAGTAGTAGTAAATACTATTACTAGACCTGCTTCTACTGACGTCCTGATTCAACAAAGTGTCCATAATAAAGATGTCATTTCTTGGAACATAAGACCAATCCCCCCCCCCCTCCCCCTCCCCCCTAAAAGTTAAAACCCCAAGACTTCCTCTTCGCATAAAATTTATCGTTTTAACATAAAATATAACGGTCAGCAATTCTGTAGCTCCACCTTAATAGCGTATGATATTTCGAAATCAAATCAGTAGTTGTATGAAGAATACCCTTACATTACATACAAACTCACAAGTTCTACCTCTGTATAATTTTAGTAGATATTTTTAAACCATATACAGTATGTTAACTAACAGAGGGCGTTCCCGTTAACTTGAAATAGTATAGCATACATACATGCTAAAAAATTAATTTTCCATAAAAGAAAATATTCAATAAAAATTTAAAATTGACATGTAAAGAAACACACTGTACACGCGAACTTGAAAGACAGCAAGGTCGCAATTTGTTTATGATACTACGCTACTATTTTGATTTAAAACAGGACGTTTCAAATTTATTTCCAATTAGATTTTTTTTTATTCGGATTTTTTTATGCTTATTTTTCTATGCTGATATTTTTATTTTAATCTATTAATGATATATATTAACGAGTTTAAGGGAACGCCCTCTGTTATTTAACATACTGTATATAACACGACGGCGACGGCTGTCGCTTCACGGAAAATGTCGAAGTTTAGCCATATCAGCAGTTGGACTGGTAAAGCGGACCCCAGACTCCAAAAGCTGAAAAGGCTTCGGATGCGACTGGGATTAACGCTGGGATGATGATGATGATATCCTTTTAGCCATCTAATCCATTATACTTTTTTTTTCGTTTAATTTGCGTTGGTTAATATTTATATTGCTTTGCTTACTATGGTGTATTATTTTTTGTTGTTTATGTTTAGATAAGACCCTTACATTTGTTCCCTACATTTGTAATTGCATTCAGATTCGCAATAAATTGAGTATTGTTACATAAGTCTTTGTGTTATTTAAGTCGAGTACAGACGCCAGCAGGCAACGCCAATTTTCCCAATCATCTTGGAACCTTTATACTTTAGAGACATAGTTAATTATGTAAAGACAGATTGAAGTACCTACGTAGCTTGAAATGATGGCGTCTGCACAAGGGATATTGTTCATTGATTATGAACTCCATCAGTCTTGAGCTAGCGTGATGATCGACGCTCATGCCTGCTCAGTATGACAGAAAGATCTTTGCCCTGCAGTAGGACAGTAATAGGCTGGCGTTATTATCATTAATTTATTATGTATATCTACTTTCTACAAGAAAACAGTACATCACATCATGCTACATTTATTGAGGCTGAGAAAATTTCTCCAATTCTGCTGCTTGTTCAGGGATGAGTGGTTCTTTAGGTTTCTTCCAATGGAATTCCTCCCATGGTAGCCTGTCTACACCTGTCGCCCAGTGGTGAATCCTACATCTTACATTTACTTTTTCCGTTTTGTTGATCTGAAAATATTAAAACAATTACACTTAATTGGGCTATCTATACCTACTACAATGTCTTTTCCAACCGTTTCCCATCAGAATCTTTTCAATCTTGCAATCTCAAGACCAGGGAAATTGATATTTTACTAGTCTTTATTGTGATACGTCTTTATTGTCATAGTCTTTAGTGCCGATACGTTGTATATTGCAGCGGCTCAGCTTGCAGGAAAGGAAATCCCTAGATAAGTTTAGGCAGCAAGCAGGAGATGGCGCTATTGGATGAGCTCAGGCAGCAGTAGGACCTGTCTCACTCTGAACTCAGGTCTCTTTAATGTGTCTTTTTAAAGGTCAAATTTGAACTGCCCACAGTTTTGCGTGGATTAATAATGTAGCATAACATCTTTAAAGTTGAAAACCGGTAGTGGCCCGGAAAAATGCATAATTTTGTAGAAGTTAGGACGTCGAGACAGGTATAAAATAAGAGGTCATCAATAACTTGAAAGAAAGGTTGTCATGGTGACGTAATAAACAGAGTTGTCAAAATCTGGCATATTAATATATTGTTGATTTGTATTTTTTTTTATATACTTATAAACTAGTGCTTGACTGCAATCCCGCCTGATGGTAAGCAGTGATGCAATCGTTGATGATAAAGCGCACTAGTTTATTAAGCCTATTCACTTAAAAAAACTAAGGAATAGGAAGGATGACGGCAGTTGAGCCAGGTGATGCAATGTTAAACCCAAGACCAACACGACCAAACGAAGCTTCGCTAGAGGGAGATTGATCTGGAGACTCTCCACGACCAAACTCCCGACACAACAACATTTGGCGCATCGTACCCGCCACACATCGCAACACAACTGCTCAGTCCCGTCCTCCATACGGCTTCACCAGACATCATGCCGGAACACGACGAATCGCTTGGCGGCAAGACTTTGTCTGGTGGGTGGTAACTTCTGCCGGCAGCCGATGTTATGGCCTACCACCGAGTATAAATAATACCTAATACACCAACTATACCCAATACTTTTTCCTTCTATACCTATACAGTATTTATAAATTATTGGGCATAGTGGGTACAGTTACCAGCGCTGAGTCGTCGAAACTTAGCGTTAAAGTTGATGATTGTGAATAAGTAACGAATCTTGTCGTAGCAAATAATCAGAACAGCGCCTAAGAGTAACGGAATGCTTATTATGACCCGCAGAAATGTATACAAATAAATGTCAATGTAC